>JAYRBV010083111.1:2524-15786 GCA_036023255.1 Mitrocomella polydiademata
GATATTCTCCAACGTTGGATATATAGTATGGAAATCACACGAGACAGCTTTCCCGATATTCTCCAACGTTGGATATAGTATGGGAATCACACGAGACAGCTTTCCCAATATTCTCCAACGTTGGATATAGTATGGGAATCACACGAGACAGCTTTCCTGATATTCTCCAACGTTGGATATATAGTATGGAAATCACACGAGACAGCTTTCCCGATATTCTCCAACGTTGGATATATAGTATGGGAATCACACGAGACAGCTTTCCCGATATTCTCCAACGTTGGATATAGTATGGGAATCACACGAGACAACTTTTCAATTTTACACAGAGTGATTGCGTTTTTAATGAATGCTATTAATAAAGTTGTAACATTTAACTGCGAGCTCACGGCAACCGCAAACAAACTGTTTAGGAGAAATGAAAATATCTCTATGTATTGTGTTTATTAATTAAGGGAATAAGGATGCGTATTACCTTATCGGACGAAACAATGTCGGACATGATTTTCGTCACCTCCAAAGAATTTCGTCACTTTTGTCCGACATTGTTTTGTCCGATAAGGTATTCAATACATACAAATCATGATGAGCTGTTACCAACCTCGACCCCAATAATAGAACAAGGGAATTTACGGCACGAGCAAAAATTACCGACCCTATAAGTTTTTCGCAATTCTCCGCATTCCTGGCTTCTGTTACCGCACAGAGCTTTCTTCGCGCCGTAACAGAGATATCAAAAGCGAAGAGAGCCCAGGGATCGAGGTTGGGATTGTTACCGTATTTGATTGAGCAAGAGAGAAATAAATTTGTTTTGAAATACAATGCATAGCACATAATTATTTTTTTGCCGTGTTGCATTTCATTGTAATTTGGTTATTTATCATTACCCGTGATCCTCTGCGGACCGCTATAAACCGCTGCATGTAAAATTTGCACTTTCCTTGAAAACTACATCTTAATTCTTTCTGCATGCTAAATTTAGGGAAATAACCCTCCCAGTTTCGAATTATTAGAACTTGAATTATCTCATTCAGCTTGGATTGTGGTGAACTGTACGGAAATGATAATCGATTTCGTGTTATAAATACACCGCATCAAAATTCCTGCATGAAAATGGTTAATCAATTGGCGCTTTGTTTGTTTTCCAAAATGCCAGTCCATGTATCGTTTATTTATGGCAGCCACGTCAATTTGTGACAGTTAATTGCGGTAAAGTTCAAATTCTTCCTATCATTTTTAACCTCGTTTAAAGGGCTCTTTATTTGATCCTTAAATAGGCAAATAAATCGTTGGGGTCAAAGGACAGCGAATTCTTCTTACAAAAGCTCCCAACGAAAGATTTTACAAAAATAATATCCGTAATATATTATTCTACAGAGCGCTTAAACATTTTCCAGGCAGCATAATTTGGACCGGAAGTTATCAATTATTCATTTGATTTAATAAAAGAACGACAGATTTTTTCATTAATTATTCATATTTTTTTAGACACGTAAGAAAATTACAAGATTACAAAATACAAAATTCGATTTACGAAGAAAGAAGATAATATACGAGCTTAGATAGAACACACCAAATTTTCCTGTAAACACCACCCTCTTGGCGGGACTTGTGGGCTGCTTTCGTTCGTTTTAATTTTCCGATTTTGATCAAAAATTTGCTGCTGACGTATGTAAAATAAAAAATGACGACATATTTCAATAATGGCGCAATGAATTATTTTTGCACTTTTTGGCGCGCCGTAGTGACTCAGGACTTGACTCTTTTGAAAATTTGACGAAATCTTTTCGATAGGAAATTCTTTTACCTTTCAGAATATCGAAACAGATTTGAAAGATTTTATGTCATTCTTGAGATATGGCTCGACAAAGTTGCACAAAGAAAACACGGGTTGTCAAACTTTGTGCTGACGTCAGCACGTTTCCATGGTAACTAATGTCAAATTATTGAAATATTCCCACTCCAAGGAGGTAGGATAACTAGTCTGTAAGGTCTGCGAATCAGACTATAGGATAACTTACTTTTTTTGAAGGTCGTCGAGTTTTGAAAATAATCCAAAAGATAACCAAAGAGAAACACAACAAAGTAACACGATTGATCAAATTTCTTTAAAAAATATATTTATTTGGATTTATATCGATAAAATATTTATATCTTTATCTCGTATTGTGATTTTTTTATTTAAATAAAATTAGTAACAATTTAACAATTGTGGTTTTTCAGCGACTGAAAACATGCAAATTATATTAACGGACTTTTCATAATTTTGTATCATATCATATATAATATATACTGTACCGAACAGTTTCGAATATCTCCCATATAGGTCATATCACAAATTCTTTGTTTGCTCTCAAAACATTTTGTGATTTAACGCCAAGATATTTATTGCTCCTTTTATCCTGGAAACAATGAATCTAGCTCATTTTTTTGCCCTAAAATCAGACAAAAATAAAAGCTGAAATAAATGATATTATTTAAATAATTATTGTTACTGACACTTATGTTCTAATCATGGAATATGTTTTATTATGTCTATTAGATGTTGCTGCTGATAATGTGCGTGGTCACATTTTTGTTAAAAATTCACAGCATTTTTCTTATCAAATTGTTATAGTAAAGCTAACCCATCGAGATGGCTAACTAGTGTACTGAGAAACGTTCCGAATAATTAGAAAAAATTATGACGTACTTTGTATCCAATTTACCTTCAAATCAAATCAAATGTCCAGGCTATCATCACTCAGGCTAAAAATTGGAAATACCAAACTATTATTAATATTAGCTTTCCAACTACTGTATAATACAACAACCTGATCGTTGTATAAAAACCTTGGAAATAATGCCTAGTCGATCTTGTATAAAAATAACCTTGGAAATAAGGACTAGTGGATCTTGTATAAAAATAACCTTGGAAATAAGGAATAGTCGATCTTGTATAAAAACCTTGGAAATAAGAAGTCGATCTTGTATAAAAACCTTCGGAAATAAGGACTAGTCGATCTTGTATTAAAATCAATTTATCTATTTACAATTCTTTATCAAAATATTCTTTACAAAAAATCTTACAACATTACAAAAAATATACATACATATCTACATCACATTTTGAATTAGCATAAAGTTATCCAAAAAAAGAATTGTGGAGGAGAGCTTAAGATACACTCCTCCTGTCGGGCTTGTTGGAAATTTGTTGAAATTCCTTATGAAGACGACTTGTACCAAAATCTGAAGACAATTTTATTTCAACAATTTGAAGACAGTGCTAGGGACTTTAAATTACTTTATCTCACTCAGAATCCATTCCACAGTAAATGATATGAAACATAAACATTCTAGCTGCAATCTCTTTTCAGTATGGGGAAAATCTAGCTACGAAATTGTTATTGGAATTTAGCATTCGATTTTGATATTGTTGTTGTTGCTGCTGCTGCTGCTGCTGATTTTGTTGTTGCTGTTGTTGTTGTTGCTGCTGCTGCTGTTGTTGTTGCTGCTGTTGTTGCTGATCGTTGACACCAAAAGACTGGGAACTAATGTCACCATAATAACTGTTAACCAATAGATTTGCAGCAGAAATATTATTGCTGTTGGTTTGATTCATATCATTATTTATGTTGACAAGCTGTAGATTGTTGGTTGGTAAATCTAATGATTCTCCTAGGGAAATAACAAATATTTTGTAAATCCGAATCGGAAATATCGGAATTCACGGTAAACGGATTCACCGTGAAATTTTGAAAAAAGGGACGAAATTTCTCCTGGATTGAAGAAGATGTTACCCGACCTGGTTATGTCCCACAAGGTATAGTGTCTGCTGTCAGTTACACAAACAAAGAAAAGGGGAGTGGCTTCACTCACCTTGGAAATTTGAATATTGTTGTTGATGGAGAATTGATTGTTTTGGACGACCAGCAGATGTGTTGTATCCAGTTACTCGGTCTGGCATGTTCACACTGTAAAGAAATGTAAAACTAAATATAAAACCCAATCGTAGATTTACGACAGAATCAAATTTCCTCGGACCAATATCTGTCCAAGAGAGAGGGGAACTTAACGTCGTTGTCTGAATATCAATCAAAACTTTTCTTTTTTTTAAACATTAAAATAAGTAGCGCCTAGAATTTTAAGAAATATTACTTGGACTGTATAATTTTTTTAGAAATTCTTTGGTAGCTATGCTCTTTAGGGGAGGGTGGTCATTATAAACAAATGATATTGATAACCATCCACTACTAAATAATCTTTCTTACCAACTGTCATTGTCGTTATCTCGGAAACCCTTGGCAAAAGGATTACTGGCTATCTTTAATTGTGTAATCTAGAAAGAAAATAACCAAAAAATATTAGAACCAAAAGTTGAACAAAACAACCCAAATCGTCAAAAAGGAAATTCATCAACGCTTACGCGAATGATGTTAAAATACAGGGTGGTACTTTTGTTTAGTTTGCCACCCAAAAAACAATGAATCTTTTTGAGCGAAGTGGATATCACGCGAATAGAAAAGTAATCGAGAAATAATTTTCGCACAAAAGGGCCCTCGTAAAAGTGAGGGTTTTTAACTCGTTTGGTCAGGCTCTTTTTCGAGGCGATATCCAAATATCAGAAAAGCCGCAAAGGATCCTGGGTATGAGGTTCCATGGAAGAGAATAGCTGCCGTAACCCAGTCGCACACTATAGTTGTTTAAATTGTTCATTAAAACTGTTTTAATTTTATAATGTAGAGGAGGGATTTTCTATTGATAATTGCGGGCCATTATAACAGAAAACACTCCCCCACTAAGCTTTTAGACTTACTCTGTGGTTTTGGTATGCCGTTACGGCCATGAAGTTAGTTTCCTCAAACGTGTACTGTCGGACGAGTTCGCTCCGAAGATTTTCGATTCTCGTTTCGTTGTCGGGATTCGGTACATCCTCGTCGCAAACGACAACGTGTAGGCGCGGTTTGTATTTATGCATTGAATTCAAAATAATCTAAAAAACAATGAAATTGAACATACTAATACTAACCTGTTCGTTCGGGAAGGTCGGGAAGGTCGGGTAGATCGGGTAGATCGGGTAGATCGGGATTTACTTTAAATTGTTTAAAGACTTGGTCGCGCATGCGTAATAAACTAGCAAGCTTGTAAATCAATAAATTCATAAATAGGAGATCTTTGACTTACATGACCATGCTTGTCGGTTACATTATTTGTCAATTTGAGCCGGTCAAACGACACTGTTTGTTTCATCCAGTGTTCTCCCGTATTCGGAGATTCCGAGTGTACGTGAACGCGTCCGGGTACCGCTGGATCCGCCTTTCCGGCTACTAACCATTTGGAGCTGTGAAAGGCATACCGGTATCTTTTATCGTCTACCGGTGCGAAATCCATGATCAGCATGTATTTAGTTGAAGGATCCATACCGGTTAAACGGATCTGAAAGGTTGGAAACATTCGCCTAAAGGAATAATAAAGAGGGTGAAGATATTATCCATGTTTATTTACCTTCAGTACTAAGTATAGACTGTTATCAATGAGAGTCCTTACGCCTACGTTGCAAAACACCTACGATACGGAACCAACGGAAAGTAGCAATGAGAGGTTGTCCGCGTCACTGTGACAACGGTGGAAACGAGACTAGCATTTATAAACCACTCGGCCACAGCTTCATTGTCATAAAGAACATCTTTAAGAATTTTAAACCTCTACGTATTTGTGACGTCACGTTTGAAAACAATTGCACGACCTCTTTCACTCTTACTTTTGAATTAATTCTTTAATCTGGATATCATACAGGGTCTCTATAAACTTCAAACAAAAAGACCCAGCTTTTTTCTAAGACACCCTACCGCTGAGACACCCCGTGTAGAAGGAGTATTATTATCTCCAGTTTTCACTGTTAGTTTTAAAAACCAAAACAATATACCTTCCAGCTTTGGTCACTATCATTTCAGTACCAAACTGATTGAACTCGTCCCATAACTGTTTCATTTCCAAATCGACTCGGATCTGTGACAGCTGAGAGACCATGGCTAGTGTTCGCGTGAGGGCCATGGCCTGGATATTTTGTTGGAATTCCACACAGCTTTGTCTCTCGGCATCTTGCTGGGGTGTGGTTGTTTGTTGTTGTTGTTGATGTTGTGAGTAGTGTATAATATTGTTGTTGTTGTTGTGGTGGTTGTTGTATTTATCGCGTTGTTGTTGTTGTTGTTTTAATGTTTTTAAACCGGTACCAGCGTTACGCAGTGTTTCTGCAGAAGATAATTTATGTACATGACAGTCTCTACGCAGAATCAAATTGTGTGGGCAGGTGATGTACATGGTTACAGAGAGTAGCAATCCTTTTAGATACCCTTAAAATGCAATCTCAGTTATATATTATATAAGTGCCTGGAAAATCTGTTTCTCGCAATATGGTAATGTAAAAGTACCTTTATTAGACAAATACTTTATCACTTTACACTTTATTACATGCAGTTTATTAGATCAGGTTTTATATAGTTCAATCTAAAACTACCAAACCTCGCTTCTAGGCCTTTTTCTAACTTATTGTTTCATGATTTGACGACGCGAGTTGGAAACTACTTTAATCTTTTTACTTAGAATTTTTTTCACTTAGCTTAGAAAAAGTTTTGAATAAGAATTCTTTTTAAACTGCTCTTGCATATAAAACAAATTAGCATCCTAACCCTCTAAGTCCTCCTCGAGCTTCTTGTGGGCGGCCAGTCCACCTGCTGCAGCTGTTAAATCCAAATCACTTGCGTACACAAAATTGTTCAGGTATAAATGATTGACACCCGCCTGTCTTGACTCTAACAGTTGAGCGATTGAGAAAGCGTTGGCTTTTTCTGATAAGTTCATGATCGATTCCATTCTGTATTTATATACGCGTATGTCGGCGGGATGCTGTTCTTATTTTATTCTATTTTTGTTGTTTTTATTCCCATGTACCAGTGTTGTTTAGAAGCCTCCCTGTTTAAATTTACAAGAAAGAAAATAAAGAACAGTGAGAAAAATTGATATCGAATTTCAAAATACTGATGTGATTAATACGTATATAGCCTGTAAAAAGAAAAGCCACTTCAAGGACACTCACTGATTTGATCGGTTCAAACTAAAACCTCTCTGATTTGATTGGTCCAAATTAAAACCCTTGCCAACCTCCCTAAGTGACACAGGCTTAACACCGATTAGTCCAAGGTGACATGCCACTTATAATTTGAATACATCATCCTGTATAAATATAAAACACAGTGGGGTATTTTTTTTCGTCGAAAGTGCAGCTATATATAGAACTATAATGCCATTTTCAGTAGAAAACGCATACTCCGGCGAAGCGAATATCTGACGGTATTGCCGATTTTGAGTCGATTTTGATTATTTATCAATTATTGATCATCTTGAAGGTAAAAAAAAGGGAATAAAAAAGACATCATGGGACATGTAACATTGTATCGTGCCACTCATTCGCCATATCTTTTCCTCCCGATGACATTTATTTGGAATTGGTGTTTAATCTGGCAACCTAGCCAACTCTATCTGCATTTATAATATAGCCAATCCAATCACATTCCTTGGTTTTTGGTCAATATCAAACAAACCAAAAGTTATGTGTTTTAAAAACTTTGAATTCCCGTTATAACGTTTCCACTCTAATTAAAACAGATTTCAGGCCTGACCACGCTTTATATGTGTTGGTTTATTTCTTGCTGGCCCCCGTCTATAAGAAAATGTAATTTTTTTATTGTTCATCAAACCAGACTTAACCGCCTAATTCTAGATGGCGTCTCAACTTTTTTGTTTTTTAACCAAATCTGTCAAAACAAAACAAATCTGACGCAAGAGAAGAAATCTGTGAATTTTTTGTTCCAACTTTTCTTTTATATAATCTTTATTATCATGGGAGTAGTTGTGTTTGAAATTCCTCGTTTCGTTGCGGTTGAACAGTGATTTTCCAGTGTTATTGTCATGTCGTCTGTGTCACCTCTATTAGATCACGTGACGTGTAAACGTTTTCTACCCCCTCCAAAAAAAGACAAAAATGTTGGCTGGACACACTAACTAGTATAAAGATTGGAATTGGAAAGAAAGGAATTATAAGAATGAAAGTTTCTCTCCACACATATCCTATCAAATACACCTTTTCGACGCAAATCTCTACCAATTTGAATGATGAATGTTACACTACACTCGATTCAGTTTCCTTTTTAGCTATGCAAAATTAACTTTTATTATTCATTGGAGAAATGTGCTGCGCCGTTTATGTCTTTATATAAAAATTCATTATGTGTTAATAACGTTGAAAAGGTCTGGATCGAATTTTAGGTTGAAGAGAAATCATTGACGGACTAAGGATTAATTTCCAGGTGGTTTGCCCAGCCTTAAGATTTACCTCAAAGTTCACATTCGGCTAAAAACACGGGTACCAATTCTATTATAACTGTATTGGAAGAGGTCAGATCCTCCGCTCTAATCAACGTAAATTATAATTTTGAACGTAGCTAAATTGACTGTAATCGGATCGATAATGAGGTTTAATTAAGTTTATGATGAGAATGCCTCCCTATTTTCTTTCTGCTGAAAATGATAAATATAATACTGAATGAAAGATCCCGTAAACCCAAGATGAATATCCATAATTACGATGCTTGGTCAATATGAAAGTGAGGCTTGGTCAACATGTAAGCGAGGCTTAGGTAGGCGGACCATTGAAATGAATAGATGTGATATCCGATGAGAAAATATAAGAATGTGTTGATGACACGTGATTACAACATTATTATAGAAAAACAAATAATATGATACCCTCTTCTGTTCTATATACCATCTCGTACGGCCATTGATGATCGGGTAGGGAGCGGACAACCGAATACTATTATCATATTATAAATTATTATTTGATATAAGTTTGCCCAAAATAGCAGATTAGAGTCCTGCCACTCATGCGAAACACCTACAAGGGAGCATTATGGTATCAGCAGTGACCAGCAATTTTCACCACCGAGGTTGAGTCCAACGTAGTATAAGCCACACATTGTCACGCACATCAGACGGAGAGGAGAGTCTTTTTATTGGTTATGATCACCTTTTAACCGGCATATCATCAGAATCCTTTGCACAGGTGTAACTATGTTCTAAATAAGCCACTGGACCTTTTGATCCAGAGTTCAGCGCCTACCTTGTGGTACGAAAAAAAAAAATATCCCGATGCCGTACGTACGTAAAGAAATCTCCTTTAATCAAAGTTTGGTACAGCATATTAATTGTATGAAGAAACACCTGCTAGGCTTCCATGAAACAAAATGTGAGATCATTTTCATGGAGATAAGTACACAGGTGAAATCGTGCATTTTCGTATTTTGACCCCAACCCCCTCCCCCTTACACAAAATACCTTAAAAGGGGTATGGCTGATTCCAAAATAAAATATCTAACAACCAAGTAATATGAAGTGTTATTTCAATGTCATTCTAACATTACTAAAACGTCTCAAAGGCACTTTTGACCGAAGCACCCTTTTCAGTAGGTATCAATCATACAAGAGGTATGAGAAGGCTGGTCGTGTAAAGGAGATTATTAGGTGATGAGTGACAAATAGATAAAAAGTTGGCTTCTCACGTTTTCACATCGTTATGTTTTCATACGTAAAGTTGTCAATGAGGTGTTAATCAAGGGTAGACAAAAACTCTTAACTCCAGTTGACCCTTGGGATGGCAGGTTGTCAACTTTTGTGTATGATTGACAACCTGATGCATTCCTGAAGAATTTTCTTGAGAGAAGGATCAGTATTGTTGTTATCTTTCCTTGCATGTAAACATACCTTTCCCGAATCACCGGTTATACATAGATTTCAACACAGTTCCTTATTATTTTTTCTAGATTAATTATTATTCCTGGAAAATTATTTCAATTTAAAATTGTGTGCCAAACTTTTAACTTTTAACACAATAGTATTTGGCTCTTAGGTCGAAATATTAACATTAGTTTGTAGGTAACCGTGATGTCAGAGTATTGTTAAATTCTGATAGTAAAACTAGCATCATTACTATTCAACGAACCAACGAACAATAAAAATTGAATTAGAAATACTTAAAACGATCATATCTCAAAAGCCGAGATTTTCTTAACTCTTAAAACTTTGAATGGTACCCAAAAAATGTTAAAGATGATTTAGAAAACTTTTGTAAAGATAAACACGTCCTGAAAAGTTATGTTTGTGTGCTATGTGATATCTTTCTGTAAGTTAGTATATTCAAGCAGTAGTATTTCCAAACGTAGGTAAAAGTTAAGAAAATAATGGTAGCAAGAATGAAAATGATAACCAAAATGTTTTTGAGAAAATTAAGCACTTAAATTTTTGGACCCTCCCTTATAGCCTGGCTCACACGAATCAGCTTTTTGGAAAAAATTTGATTCTGCGTAGAGACTATTCCTCCCTCGCCTCTTTGCTTTTGTTTTGTTTTTCTTAAGGTCAATTGTAAGTGTTTTTTGCGATCGAAATACATAATCACAAAATATAAAAATTTTCATAAATTACTCTTAATAGATATGCTTGAATGATTTTGAAACTATACAATTCAAACAGCGAACAACAGAACCTTCTCGTATTCTGCATGATTTATTATGTAGGAAAAAAAATCTCTAAAAAGTGAATTTGCAGAGATTTCTTCGGTAACCGCAAAAAAAATTTAAAAGAAACAAAAAAGAAACATATGGACACTTGAATTGATAAATTATTGTGGCATGGGAACCAGTAACCAATCTGGGTTTTGGTTTATAAAGAAATTTTAGGAGACTTTTTAAACTTTGATATCATATTGTAGGATAGAGTAAAAGAACATGGTTCGTCTGAGTGGAACTAATAATAGATTACGTATTCTTGGAGTATTGCTATTGGCACTGTTATCCCTGAAGCTGGTATTAGCGTCTCCGACCAAACACCGGCATAAAAAAAGCGCCAAAAAAGACAAAGTTCATATTTCGCGCGAGTATAGAAAAGGTGGACATAAAATAAGCGCCAACTTAAATGCACCGCAGTTGAAAAAGAAGGACAAGGTTTACTTATCGAAAATAGAGGATGCGCTACAGAATAAAGCAGGCTCGCTCATGTATACAAACTCATGGGCGGTGCAATTGAACCAAGCTGAAGTGGCACAGGCCGATCGGATCGCCAATAAACATGGATTTGAAAACATGGGACAGGTATGGGTGAAATATCAAGTCTCTCAACCAAACAGGATAGATGTATCTTATGGTTACTTTCCAAACTTATGGATTTTTAAAAAGTTATAACAGGACAGGACATCAATCTCAGAAAAGATATATTGAGATCTGATTAGTCTTCTTGAAACAACCAAAAAAGCCGATTTTACAAAATGGCGGAATTTCGTCCGCCTTGCAATAAGATTTCGACCTACTAGACACAGAGCGCCCGTTATATATATTATTCTTTTGAAGAAAAACGTGTTCGATACTTTTCAAAAGCCGGTAATTCGTAGGTGGTTTAAAATTTCATGATAAGTTTGGGATCTATTTGTGAATACACCCACTCGTGCAATTATCCCCAAAGTTATAGAGATAAGTGATAACCATGATATTATTATGATTTTCCTATGATTTACAATTTTGTTCTAAAAAACAACTAAAGCCGGCAGACTTGCAGATTTTCAAATATTTGTGCCATGTGAAATGTAATCTCTCCTATCATTCATTTCTGTAGGTTGGTAATTTGGAAGGGTTCTACCATTTCAAGCATGATCATACAAAACAACGCTTAAAACGATCAATTCACAGGACGAAAAAATTAGTTGCCGAAGACGCTGTAAGTTTTCCCGTTGTTTCTGCCATCTTGTATCTTGTAATTTATTTGTACGCGGTCCCAAGGTCAAGAATGCATAATGAAAAGTACTGGGAACTAGTTCAGTTTTGTTTTGGGTGTAAATGAGCAGGTGTAAGGTGATCAGTCAAAATGCAGTGTTTAGTAAAATTATATGAAACTAGCTGGTTCCCAGCGTCGCAAGGACGCTAAAAAGAGACTGCTTACTCATAGTGCATGAAACCCGTCGTTAAGACCCACGTCCTTCAGACTTTCCGCACAAAAAAATTGGAAGAAAACATTTTTTTACATGAAAAGTTTTGGACCAAACAAACTTCGCAAAATAAAAAAATTTCACCAAAAAAACATTTTTCACTTTTCTTTTTTTTTTTGAAAATGTTGAAATTATTTCCCCCACAGCTCGGCTACCATTAATTCGTACAAACAAACACAGAGACAGAATACGGCTTTTATTATATAGATGAAATAAATACACCACCGGTAAAAGTAATTCGGATTTTCTTCAATTTGATCCTCCGCCAAAGCTACAAAAATCGAGTCGAATATATTGGTTAGATATTGTTGGCTGAGTGTTTTAGGTACTTCTTCGCAAACCTTGAGTTCAGGTGTCCACCACCAATACCGTAGTTGGGAAGTAGCCTCAAATTGCTACTTCTTAAAGTTCAGTTGTAGGGGTTTTGCTACTTAGGCATGGCTAACAGTCCAATTAAGCAGTGAAAAAGCTATCCTGAGTAAAAGGTCATTGAATAATAAAAATTAAAATAATGATATGTACAGTAACCGTTAAAATGATATTTTGTTTTTCTCTCATTTTGAAAAGGTCTTATGGGCGGAACAACAGCATTTATTAGATAGAAGGCGGAAAGATAATATTCCATTCTTTAACGATCCACATTTTCCGGAACAATGGTATTTGGTAAGTTCCCGCGTGTTTTTATTTTATTTCGGGTCCCTCATCACTCAGTTATTTTGCTTTTTTAAAGGGATCAAGATAAAAATACTATTCAGGAATTTGAGTATTCCAGAAGTCTTGAGAATCTGATGGGATTGCAAGGGCTTTCTTTACAAAATTTTGATTGTTGCACATAGGGTCGCCAGCTTAATTAAATTAATTAAAAAATTTCTAGAGAACGTGATTTATATAATGGCATTTTATTTTTGTTGCAGAATAACTCAGGACAATCAACCGGACCACCCGGAGTTGATTTGAATTTATTGCCGGTATGGAAACAAGGAATAACCGGTCGTGGTGTTGTTGTTTGTGTTTTAGATGACGGTAAGATACTTCTTTCAAGTATATTCACATGGTAGTACATGGCATACTCCTCCAGTTTGACTTAATTTTGCCTAATGCAAAGAGAGAAATGCCTATAATAATAATAATAATAATAATAATGAATTTATTTCAAGTATTTCCATTTACATTATGGCTATTCGTCTTGAAATGC
>JAYRBV010083222.1:0-15784 GCA_036023255.1 Mitrocomella polydiademata
ATTTCTAAAGGTTAGTTCTGTGTAGTATTTGGATTTTTAAAGGTTGGTTCTGTGTAGTATTTGGATTTCTAAAGGTTAGTTCTGTGTAGTATTTGGATTTTTAAAGGTTAGTTCTGTGTAGTATTTGGATTTCTAACTCAAAAGATTTCTTGAATTTGTCAATTCTATTTTATTTTAAGAATTTTCTTTTTACATGGTTCTATGTATCGAAGCTATAATTTTGTAAAAATAGAATGAGCCTGGTGAGAGTGAGATAATTTCAACTTTCAATATGAGATATCAAGCTGTTGTTCGTTTTTTACTTGGAGTTTCTTTCCTAAAAGTATGAGATTCATTACACGTTCACCAAGGTGCGTAAATACTGCTCTAGACAAATATTTTAATGGTATGTTGAATCGGTTGATGAGATGTATCCGTGGCCAAATGACCTAGCGCTCTCTTGTTGTATTTTGCATTGGACCCTCACTGATAACATTTCTAAAGAACTGAAAACTAAAAAAATATGTCCAATAGACCTGAAATACCGTTTATACATAGATTCCTACTATTAATCTCGGTTTCATGAAATATTTGCACGTGCTCCTATCATCTTAAGGGTGTTTGGATCTTTCTTACGCATTGAGCAAATTTGTTACTCCCATGAGACTCAATTACACAACTACGAGGCTAATCATAGGAATCTACGTATAAACGGTATTTCGGGAAAGGTCCATTAAGAATAAATAAAAACGCGAGTTCAATGTTGTTTTGACAATGTTACATGGACGGACGTTCACAGAACATCATGTTATCACTTTTTTTTACATGTTTCTAGGATGCGCAAGATCAAGAATTAGAATTAAAGCGAGACAGTGTGATCACGGCTGGTGTTGTGCTTATCCAAAAGACGTTCCGTGGCCACAAATACCGTAAACACTTCGTGAAACTACGAATAAGTACAGTGACCTTGCAGAAACATTGGAGAGCCTTTGCTGCTAAGAGAAGATATAAGAGGGTGAGTTTGACCATTGTTTTATGCTACAAAAGTGAATACCTTAAAGTATGTTTAATTTGATATGTGGATTAAGATTAAAATTTGATGGTAGATTTTTACTCCACGTAAAACATTTTTTCTTCCATAAGAGACGAGATATCATTGTAGTGAACTGGATGCGAAGAAAATTTTGATCACTATTTTATAGTGGCTGCGACTAGAACAAATCACGCTCTCACAATGATTATAGTGTTAATCAGACTCCTCGCCAGAAGCGTACATATCTTCTAAATACGCAACTGCAATATTTAAGAACGGGTAGCTCAGTTGGTAAGGGCGTATCGGATTGTTTCTCTCTCGTAGAGTCTCTGTTCCGATGGTCGAAGGTTCGATCCCCGTGTCTGTCCAAGTTGCTCTGACTGAAAATCAGGAAAATCAGAGAAATGTAAGCTTGTCTGCATTAATCGGAACTGTTACCTGGCCAGTTCACCCGTCTGTACGTAAATTTCAAAGTGTCAGTAAAACTGGCTGTGGACTCTTCTGGAAAGAACCAAAAGGCCGTTTAAAGGCTCTTGGTTAGTAAAGCTATCCACATAAAATATACTACACCATTACTAATTATACTTTTTTGTAGATGATACATGGTTTTGAAAGACTTCAAGCAATGGTCCGTAGCCGACAACTGCATTCTTCGTACGACGAAATGCGAAGTCGCATCATGGCCTTCCAGCAAAGGTGTCGTGGTTATTTGGCAAGACGCGAATACAAGATCAAATTGGGAGCTGTTATTACCATCCAGGCTGGCTTCCGAATGGTTCTGTCCAAACGGGAATTAGAAAGACGAAGGAAAGAGGTTTGTACGAATATATAGTTTTATTCAAAGTGGTCAAAGTTGTTTCATCACACTAACGATCTTGTATTCTATATAATAATAGCCGTATTCTGTATCTATGTACGCATTAATGGTAGCCGCGAGCTGTGAGAGAAATTATTTGAAGATTTTCAAAAAAAAAAAAAAAGTTCAAATTTTTTTTGGGTAAAATTTTATTTTTTTGTCAAATCTTTTTTGGGCCTAAATTTTTTTGGTCCAAAAATATTTTTTTTCATTTCCCCATTCATGTAAAAAAATAAAATTTTTGCAAAATCTTTTCCCTCAAAAAATGTTTTAGTTTTTTTTTGTGTGAAATATTTTTTTTTTGCGCGCGCGCGGAAAGCCCTAAGGGCGTGCGTCATAAACAATAGGTTTTATGCATTGTGCGTAAGCAGTCTCTTTAGCGTCCTTGCGACGCTGGGAACCAGCTAGTCTTTAAATAATCTTTGTTTTTCTAGTTCGCCAAACTTCAACCATGCGACATTTTTTTAAACCTTAAACTTGCGCAAAGGTATTCGATAGATTTCGTGATGAATGAAGCCTCAATATTTACACACATTGAATTCTCTTACGCGCAACGTAGTTTGCACCTCACGTGGTGTCCTGCACCTTCCTCGTAACTGAAGGCACTATACCAGGGTTACCACACCTCATCAATTCTCCTCAGATTTGGCTCAACAGAATTAGTGACAACTCTTACAGAACTACATTAGTTAACATAGAGATGATCGTGTGACCTTCTTTACTGGGCTTGCTGTGCTGAGTTTTGAACGATGTCTTTATATTTATGATTAACAAAACTTTAACAAAGAAGTTTCTCAGTATGACCAACCGAGAGATCCTTCTTGTTCAATCTTATCTTTTGGTTACATGGTTTTGTTTAAAAGAAACGTAAAAAGAATAAACTTGTTACTTTGTGTCAATGACACTAAATAAAATTGAGCCATTCATTTCGAATTTATATAAACAGTTTTGACGTAAAATAAAGTCTTTGGTCAAACAATTTGATTAGTCCCTTATCATTTCATATTCACTTGTCAAAAACCTCATAAAATAGACTGGAAGAACGAGGCATTTGATGAAATGACATTACAAACACATTTAAGAGACTTTTCTTCGTGTCGTGCCTTGCGTGAGGGGACAGAATGTTTTACCACTCAGTGGCTTCTGTTTTGAAATAAATGTTGTTGTTTTTTGTTTAGCATCTGATATATCTGGAAGCTGAAAAAGTACGCACGGAAGAAGAAGCACGCCTAAGGAAAAAGCTCGGTGCTAAGAAAGCAGCGGAAGCAGCAGATAAGAAGGCAAAGGTAAGATTACACGTGTGATAATGTGAAATGTAAACATACAATCATATACTGTCCCGCAAGATAGGCAGGACAGTACATGATAAATCACAGAAATACAAATACGCTAATCCGGGGTTTCTCTCCGCCATCATGATTCCGCGTTATCTGGAGATTGGACTCTGACTTGCTATAGTAAAAACGTAAACAAAGATTATAACATCGTTGTATTATCAAAACTACTACACTAATCACCATATCACAGTTCTAATGCCTTGAAACTTGTATATTAATGTTATTGTAATGGTAACTAACCTCAATTTAAAACCATTAAAATATCATTTTTGTGTTGTTGTTGTTTTTAGGAACGGGTTGTTATGCTTCACAAACAAATGGAAGAAGACGAAATCAAGAAAAAACAAGAACTCGAACACAAGAAAATCGTCATCAACGAAGCTGAAGAACGGCACCGTCACGAACGGGAAGATGACGTCGACGATTCCGAAGTTGTCGATCAAATCTTCGGATTTCTTCCCAGCAATAACGATACACCAACGGGCAGCACGGGCAAAGCGCCCAAGGCCTTCGGAGATCTCGCGGTCGCGCAGCAACAATATATTCTTAGTGAAAGCAGTAGCGAACTTGGCGGTGAAGAGTTCCTGGAGAGTTTGAAGGAATACCGATTCGAGAAGTTTGCCGCCACCTACTTTCAAGGGCAGAACACGGCGATGTTCGTGAATCACAAATTAGACCGATCTTTGTTGTACCATGAGGATAATAGCGACAACATGGTATGTACTTCTCACGCTATTATATCACTATCTTGTTTACATGAAGATTCACAAAGTATAACAATGGAGTATCGTCAATTCATTCACTTGTCCTAATATCATAAAATAGACTGGAAGAACAAGGGATTTGCTTCGATTTTACATACACATTTAAGAGGCTTTTCTACAAAAGAACGATTGATGGATTGAAACGCGAACTATATGCGATACTCTTTTTTGTCAAGGTCTACGAATAGGTCTCCGATAGACATTTTCTCCAGCCAAAACTAAAAACAAATTTCATCTTTATTTTGCTATAGGCTGCGATGGCAGTATGGATCACCATTTTACGTTTTATGGGCGACATGCATGACCCTAAGATTGGTAAGGAATACGACAACACGCCAATTATGAACAAAATTTACGATACCATCGGACGTAGCAGTACACAACGTGGTAGTTTGTCTAGTTTGAGTTCAGTGGGTTCGAATCCAGGTAGTATCGGGGATACGCCCATTAAACAGAATACTGCGGGAAAAAGGGACACGTTACGAAGAAAAATCACATCAATGACGTTAAAAAAGAAATCGAAAATCACCAAGGTACGTTCTGTTATTTGGCATATTTGTGCACTGTTTAAATGTTGTTAATTGCAACTATTATTTCTATACTATTCTTCTTATGTACAAAATACTATTAAATTTGTGTCTTTTGCCGAGTGTAAATTTGTAAATTCATTTCCCTACACTACGCATACTTTTTATTTTTACTTTTCCCCTACAATTTTACTTAACCACGCCGAACTCTTGTTAGTCAGGTGTTTTCAATCGTCCCTTCTATCATTCTCTCTAATGTTGTATTTTGTTAAAATTCTTAGGAAGTAGCTTCTAGATTAGCAGAAGATGGGCCTGAATCGATTGATACCATGGCTGCATTGAAACCGGAAGACCGACCTACTACTTATCTCGACAAATTACATTTTATCATCGGTCATGCTATTGTCCGGCCTAATCTCCGGTAAGTAAAAAACCAAGACCAATTTTTTAGCGCCATTTTAGCAAATGAGAAATACTTCATTTTAGTAGAGATGATTTTACAGGGTAAGTTTCGAGGAGATTTTTCAACAAACTTTTGGGTCAGAAAACCACTATACTCTTTTGTGCGTATACAAAGTTCGTAGGGAAATAAATGACTGATTTAATCAACTATATATGATAGATTACACTAAAAATGGTAGTATTGCTGGCTATTTATTTCTACGAAATCATGATGCTGGTTATGGATTTTGAGTGTTCGTAAAATTCTTTGTGTTGCCTAGTCTATGCTTCAAGCGAGTTGCCGTTGCGGTGGTCTGTAGGTTAACCTACCGGGTAGACTGGGACTATATTGAACATTTCAAAATGACGTATGTTCCGATTGTCTCGTTCTGTTTTCTTGTTTACAAATATTCACGCATGCGTATTCAATAATTTTTTGGGATTATTGAATACTAAAAAAACAAAGGTTTTCTTATAGACCGCCGGAGGTGGATGTGGGACTGACAATGTATTGTTTAGACTAGGATCTTTTGTTTTACAAATAGTATATAGAATGACTTATTCCTGTTCTTCTTTTTAGCGATGAAATATACTGCCAAATTTGTAAACAGCTGTCCCGAAACCCAAACAAGACGAGTTACACTAGAGGCTGGGTTTTACTCTCCCTCTGTTTGGGATGTTTTGCTCCTTCAGAAACAGTAAGTAGACAACGATTGTCACTGGAGGAGGAGTGCATGCAAACCTCACTTAACGTTTTTTAAACACAATCATGAGCAAAGTTTCTAATTCAAATTTAAGCGATAGTTTTTCAGTCAAAAAGTACAATAAATGTAATTCTTTTCCGATGTTAAAGATCTTTTCACTATTCTTCGCCGTTTCAATCGTGTGTGACAATAAAATGAAAGTGATTTCAAATGAATTCTTTTAGTTTTCCAAGTATCTGATGAACTTCATCCAGAATGGTCCCGATTCCACTGTTAGATATTGTATGAAGCGATTGCGTCGAACCATGAAGAACGGAACACGTCATCAACCGCCAAGTTGGTTAGAATTACAGGTAGAAATTTTATCTGCGAGTAGTGGAAACACACTGATTCCATTTTACTCCTAGACCGTAAACTTCTCATTTTTATTACTTACCATACAAGCGGTACTAATCATTCATACACAATAGTTTACAGGGTTTACGTTACAACGAGCCTTAAATTTGTTCATAACCTGCTTTTCTCATACTTTACAGGGTTAGGTCTTCTCATTTGTGCGTTCTTTACAACGACCCTAAAACAATCTGCTTTTCTCATAGGCCGTCAAGTACAAACGACATCTGCTACTTCCAATCACCTTCATGGACGGTAATACAAAAACACTTCTCGCTGACTCAGCAACCACTTCTAAAGAGCTGTGCGAAGAATTAGCAAAGAAGATTGATTTGAAAGACCAGTTCGGTTTTTCACTTTATATTGCACTGTTTGATAAGGTAAGGAATTCGTGTAAAATGCTTACTGCTAGTTTGCTGTTAAAGCATTTTAAATTCCACTTGATCTAAACATTGAATTTGAATGGTAAATATAAAAAGCATCTACTACTCTTTGGTATTCTTGGTTCGCTTTTAAAGCGTTGAGACGTCCTACAAATCAAAACAAAGTGGTAATTTCCTCACTTATTACGATCTAGGTTTCAAGTTTGGGGAGTGGATCTGACCACGTGATGGATGCTATATCACAATGCGAACAGTATGCAAAAGAGCAAGGTGCCAAAGAGCAGAACGCTCCATGGCGGTTGTTCTTCCGTAAGGAGATCTTTTCACCATGGCATAATCCCACAGCGGACACTGCTGGTACGAACCTGATCTACCAACAAGTCATCAGAGGTGTGAAATTCGGAGAGTACAGATGCAATTCGGTAGGTAACTTTTGTCTCCACCACGATATACTATAATATGGCTATTATTATGGCTTTTAGTAGTTAAAAGTTTCATGTTACGGGCCATATCGCTTCTCAGCGCTTCCCGCTGTAAGGTCGAGGACAGAAAACGAAAAGATTGATTGAATGATTGAGATGAAATTTGCATACAAAGTGTGAGGTAGTACCTAGATGGGAACCCGTAGTTAAACGACGGCGGGTGGCAATATTGTCCGTGAGATAGATGATTGGCTTTTTGTATAGCAATAAGGAAAACGGGTAAAGGCCTTATGTAGAGGAGTGTTTCACTATTGGTACGACCCACAATATCGCTGGGTTGTTGTTGTATTCTCATATACTCATATATTCATATTCATATATACTATATAATAAGCATCCGTGTGTTTTCTTCTTTCTACCCACGTATAATATTCGTGTTTTCAATTGTTTAGAAAGAGGAGTTTGCTGACATAGCAGCCAAACAATACTACATAGAATACAAAAACGACATGAAGATTGATCGGGTGAAGAGTTTGCTACCCAACTACATCCCAGACTCTTACTTACAAGGTGCAAAGGCTCATGATATGTGGAGTCAGATCATTGCATCGCACCATCAAAAGGTAATTAATTAAGTTAATTTGGTATCGCTTAAACTTGATTTATAAGGCTGCACTAACGTCGCGTCGAATTCAATTCTACACACGTTTGCATATGTAGAAGACACGACGTTAGTGCGGCCTTATAACAGGGCTCTTAGGTGTTAAAAAAAGTGTAGAATCTTATGAGGTTTCTTTTAAAAATTAATTAATTTAATCAGTATGACCTTACTGACCTCATTGTATGCATGAATTTTCTTTTTCTTTTGTAGCTGGTAGGAAACCTACGTAAAGAGTATGATCAAATTAATGAACAAATCAAGAAGAAAGAACTGCCCGTAAGTTATATTATACATGGTGATTGGGGAAAATTTTGTTTAGAAAAATGGTGAAAAAGTTCGCCCCAAGAGACAATGCTAGATTAAAATGCTATATTCAAATTTTCTGCTGGCTTTTTTAAGGTTTACTATTATAGTAACACCATCCCCCTGATAATCAGACTATCTCCAGACTATCTCCAGACTATCTGCATTCTGTAGAGTACGATTTTGTGACTACTGTCGAAGGTGCTAGGCCCGCAGGGGGAGGGGGGGGGGGTATGTGCCGGGTATGTGCTGCTCAGAAAATTTCACCTTAGACATTTCGTGTAAAAATTGCGACCCTTAGTGGGACTAGCAAGTGAAATTTTATACCCTTACGGGGACTTAAAACTGTAAATAAATAAGAAAAAAAAGCATGGCGGAGCCTATGAAAGGTCAAAATTTTAAATTTTGGTACCCTTTTAGCGGGTCTCAAAATTCCGAAATCTTGTCTTTGCGACCCTTACAGGGACTGGGAAGGTGAAAAACACGACCACCCTTATGTCCGATAGGTATATTATCGTATCAATCACATTCTCGTTATTTCCTATTCTTCTTAATAATGTCAGTGTTGGATCCGGAAGGGTATTATTTTTCTATTTTCAATGACTTGTTGTTTTTTTGTAGGCCGATTACCTCCAGCAAAAGGGGAATCCCCAGGATGCACGCCGTGTCAAAGAAGATATTGTGTATCACGCCAAATTCCGTTGGCCCTTGTTGTTTTCCCGATTTTACGAAGCTCACCGATTTTCGGGCCCCGTACTACCTCGTGACGATGTCATCATTGCTGTTAATTGGACGGGGGTTTATATAGTTGATTCAGAAGAACGGGTTTTGGTAGAATGCTCTTTCCCGGAACTTCTAGCAGTCACAGGAGGAAGGTATAGCCTTTTTGTAGATTTCTTTCTTATTAAAAACCTTGTTTTCAAATAAGGTACCATATCTCATTAAATTAGTATCCTTTCCTCCTTCCCCGGCATTTATTTAAAACTCAACCTGGCGCTTAAAATGAACTTGCTCCAAGGAAATGCGGTGCGTACTTAACTATATTCATCGTGTATTAGGTACAATGTAAACTTTTTTCTATCGAAAGTTGACCCGTAGGAATCTTTCAATATTTATGTAGGGTGACTATAAAATTAATTGTTTTTGTTTTCTCTCGTACATAGCGACAAGATACCTGGTCAAAGCTTCACTCTATCAACTGTGAAAGGATTAGAATACACATTCACTTCATCCAATGCAGAAGATATACGAGAATTAATCAGCTTCTTCTTAGATGGATTAAAGAAACGTTCGAAATACGTGGTAGCCACCCAAGATTATAGTTCTAATAGTAAGTCTTATAGAATATTTTAATTATTGATACTTAATATTTTAATTATTGATACTTAATATAAGGATGTTTCTCACATAAGTTAAAAACATGAAGAATTTGAAAAAACGAAGGCCAAAGGAGATTAAACACTGCTAGTCGTTATCGTTTCTTTTCTTCTTCTTTACCGACCGTCCATTCGAAGTCTATTTTTAAATTCCCCACAAATCCCGATTTTTTACCGACCGTTCATTCGAAGTCTATTTTTAAATTCCCCACAAATCACGATTTTCCCGAAAAGAAGACTTCGCCTACAATTTTAAGCCATTTTAAACTCTGTGTGTGCGTTGATTAAATATATAGGTACTATACTATTCCATAAATTTGTAAACTGTATCGATTTAATTAAAAATTGGATGCAAGTTGGTGCAAACATAGAAGAACCTTTAAATTACGTTCTACGTTTGTTATTTCAGGTGAAACTTCAACCTTTTTGAATCTAAAGAAAGGAGATTTGGTGTATCTTGACGATGGAACTGGAGAGAATGTCATCACAAGTGGTTGGTGTCGCGGTTATTGTGAACGTACTCGAGAACACGGCGATTTCCCTTCAGAATGCGTGTATGTTCTTCCGACGTTAGAGAAACCACAAAAAGACGTGTTGGTAAGTAAATATCACGGAATATCAAGTGGACACATGAACCAGAATTGAAATAAATCGTAATCCTAAGTTCATCCTAAATTTCAATCTGAGGTATTTTTCGTAAGGATGTTAAAGAATGGTGTATATTTTATATCCGCTCTGCAAAGGTGGCAGAAGTATTGCACCTGTGATGAAGGGGTTGAAGAAGTTAATGATTGTTCTCAATTCATGGTTCTATAGGAAACTTCCTTCAATTATTTGAAGTTGGCAAGCTTCAGGAATTTCAGTAACCATTTACTTCTATGTCATTAAAAGAGAAAGCTGATCTACAGTGTTTGTGGTCTTCTTTATAGAAATATATAGATGAAAAAAAAAGCCAGATCGAATTATACCTGGATATTAAAGTGAATATAGCTTGGTGTAACACGCTCTCTGCTTTTTTTATTCTCTAAAATTTGTAATCAGAGCTCACCTGTGGTTTCAAGTTTGAAGAAATTTATGTAAAAATAATATGTATGGGAAGGCGTGGTATCCAGGCTACAGTTAGGCTAAAACTCTGAATATGTTTTGATACTAATACTATTCACTCTCTTTTTTGTACAGGAGATGTTTTTCGGACAATCTACTGTGAATTCGGACACTACTCAAGGTTCTTACCACTCAGCTATGGAGATTGATAATATTCCAATTCCTGAGCGACCTCACACGTTGGAAGAGTTTTCCATGACACATTTCAATCCACTACCAAAACGTACACTCAGTAAAACGTTGAATTCCATACGCAAAATAAGGCGGGATATACCATGGGCTTTTACCAAGGTTTGTGTTAATAATTATATCTCGATTTTTTTCCGAAGATTTATTTTTTAATCTTTTACCAAGATTTGCATCAGAATATTTCTAGACTTTAACAAAAGTTTGAAGTATAAAATAATATATAATAGGTTATTTGTTGATTAAAAAGTCAATAATGGACTAGTTCGTAAGCTTTGTAGGTATATTGTACTTTTAGTTTAGTCAAACTGAAAGATTATTACGGATAACTGAAGAAACTACTCTGTGAAAATCTCTCCACAACAACAGTAACAAAGAGACTGATAACAGACTATTGATTTGTGTTTGAATTTGTAACCCTGTATTCAATTTGTTTTGTTATTCCAGGAACCTATCAAGCAGCCGTTCTTAAAACGTTTGAATGACGTTGAAGAGTTGAATGGGAAATCAGTACAAATCTTTTTAGATATCCTTTTCAAAATCACTTTATTGTAGAAATTAATTAATTCTTATTGGGTTTTTACCCCATGAATCTTTACCCGTTACCTCTTGGAATTGCAAAAACTTTTCATTGCTAGAACCCCCGGAATTTACAATATCCCCTAACGGGGGGGGGGGGGGTACAAAGTTCAACATCTTTTTGCACGGTAACACAATTCTGAGGAGTGTCATTTACAATTGAATGGTTATCATAAACATAAAAAGACTCTCCATCTCATGGTATGATTATGTTCCAAATACGCCGCTGTTAACTCTAAAATTGCGTAAAAGTGCTCGTTTTTGGTTAGTCAAGGAAAACTATGACAATTCGGCAATGATTCACATTATTATTACATCGAATACCTCACAAAATCATCTTGCATACCTTCACCATCTTTCCCTTAACTTCTGTGTACCTATCATGAAATATATGGGTGATTACCCTTCGTCCAAGTCGGTCCGTCGAAGCACAGATTTAACAGATGCCATGTTCGAATTTCCACTGTTACACGTAAGTACACAGTACACAGAAATATTATCGGGGAAATCAACCGGAATTACGGAAATATTTCTTCGATCGTGGTTGATTCGAAGGTACGAAGGTTCTCACAGGACTCCCAATAGGTTTCAAACTTTTCTTTGCTAGTGTATATAAATACAGGTGAAAGTTACTAAATGTATAGTGCTGTACATAAGAAACATTATTTAAATATGGATTACATGTAATGGACCTTTTGAGAATATCTTGTTCCCTTTATTTTTTATGCACCCATACATATTTTCATGTTCCCAGTCACAGGAGTAGGTCTATCATTTGTTACCATATTTGTATGCCTTGTTCGTTTCACAGGAACCATTACGAGATGAAGTGTATTGTCAAATCATCAAACAACTCACTGATAACCCGTAAGTCTGTTGTCTCCTTTATAATACTCAAGTGTTAGCCACTTCTAAGGTCACACTTACCTTTTCGTTTTGGAGCGGTTTCTTATAACCCAAAATAAAACCAAGGAACAATTCCCTTCGTTAGACACTAACACTTGGTCGCACTTACCACGCGTTTCAGTTGCACTTTATTGGACTCAAGAAAAGTTTCCCCTTACTATTCGTTTTTTTGTGTATTATTTGCATATATTTTTACCATCGGTTGTGAGAACACGTATTTCCATGAGTGAAGATCATGGGAAGAGGAGTCAATATTTGTTCAGAGCATTAATTAATTAGAAGAAGTTGCACAGGTTGCAATCAAGTAGTGGCAAATAGTATTAGATTACTGCTGACAGTCAACTTGTCAAACCTTGAGTCGTATGTTGGTGGTTATATTTAAACTCTACATCAAGGGGGCAGTTCATTCAATATTATTTTTCCCTCTCTAGACACAAGCTGAGTGAAGAAAGAGGCTGGGAACTAATGTGGTTGCTGACAGGCAGTTTCACATGCAGGTAAGGCTCCTTTTCGATTACTCTAATTTGATTGGTTGGAATAAATCCCCTGATGTGAAAAAAGCTTATAAATTCAATTCTCAAGCATTTTCATTCTATTTTATCTTTAGTACTTCATTGCAACAAGATGTGAAACTCTTTTTAAAATCGAAGACCAGGCAATGGAGTATAGCTGGTGATTGTTACATGAGACTTCATAAAACAATGAGGTATGGGATCCCACAACAATATACATTTTAGCTGACTATAGGTTCACTCTTTTCACTCTACAGCACTGGAATATGTGAATACAAAGTCAGACAATTTTGAAACTTTACAGGATATGAGAGTTAAGATTATTATAAACTTGGAATAACCTAAAGATTTCCTTGCATTGCAAAAATGATGTCGAATAAAGTGACCCATGTCATGAAAGAAACACAACTTTTTTTGCAACATTATACTGACGTAGAAGAATTATAAGATAAGAGGCTTGGAATTACTTACGCTTCCTCGTTATTTTTCTTTAGACAAGGACCGAGAAAATATCCTCCACATTTGGTTGAAGTTGAAGCTGTCCAGGTATGAATATTTCATCACCCCTCTCTCTCTCTCTCTCTCTCCGTGAAGCTGTCCAGGTATGAATATTTCATCATCCCTCTCTCTCTCCGTGAAAAAAATCAATAAACCCGTACTCTGTAAGCTTACTGAACAGAACACCGTATTATCAAGATAATCAGATACAAAAAAAAATCAAAGAGAGTACTGTAATTCGAGCGACAGACCAATAATCTGTCCTAATAATAACCTTTTCCAAGCTTTCGATAGAAACTGGCTCTGAGCCTCAATTCTTTGCAGAATAATGAAGACGAGTATATCCACGTTTCGATGTTGTTTATTTGGAATAACACTGTAAAAATTATTTATTTGAAAATCTACTCTTCCTTTAGGATTTCAGTATTTTTGTTGGTTTAAAAATTTGGGTTGATTTTCCCTATAATCCCTTCCTTTATTTTTTTTACAGGAGAAGACTGTTCGAATATTTCACAAAGTATACTTTCCAGATGATACAAATGAGGTATTTTCTTTCTTTCTTTCGTGATTCTTCTTCTTCATTCCTCTTTTCTTACTCCTTTATATCTTTGTAATCCAGACTTAGGGCCTTGTAAAGAATTCTTCAAATTAAACTAACCCTCAATAATGGCAACGAACAATACACCTTGATCTTTTAAAAAAAATTAGGGTGGGGCTTTGTAATTCTTAAGATTTCGGCCTCAAATATTCTCAAGTTTTTGAGGATTTTAAGTCTTGTGATTCTCTAAAAACGAAGGCGTATTTATGTTTGTTGTTTTTGTTCTTTGTTCTACTTACAGGCTTTCGAAGTTGAGTCCAGTACACGCGCCAAAGATTTTTGTGACCAGATTGCCAAGAAGTTACAAATTCTTTCGTCGGAGGGTTTCAGTTTATTCGTCAAAATTGCTGACAAAGGTTTGTCTTTTTTGGATTTTGTACCTTTTTTTTTTTTGTCAATCGTTCGAGTAAAATGATTTCCTTCAAAAGAAAAGCTAGATAAATCAGAAGGTACATTTTTAATTATGGAAGATTTTCAAGTAAAGCTTTTTATACGTTTCGTAACTATTTTATACATTTTAAACACACGAATGCTTGACACATTTCCTGGTAGTGAGAGCCATTCGTAAATATGGATGCATGAAATAAACATAACTTTGTGTTGATGGTCAACTACAGCTGACTATTCCACAGAAAGATCACACTTGTGGCTGTTAAATTTTCCTGGTAAATGGTTTTCCAATTAATTAATCTTGACAATTTTTCTTTATTTTAGTTATCAGCGTTCCTGAAGCAGACTTCTTTTTCGATTTCGTACGTCATTTAATCGAATGGCTGAAGAAAGCTAGACCTATATCACAAAGAGATGGTGAGATAACTTTATATGGAATATGGCAAATAAAAACAGGAGTATATTGGGGCTTGTTAGCCTTTGTAACTACAAGTATTTTGGGCCGAACGAGCATAGTTGCCTTGTCAAAGAGTTGATTTTAAGTCTTCATTATCAAGATGTGCTATCTGTAATAATCTCTTTATGTGACTTTTCCCATATCAGGCACAACATTGAATATGAGTTATCAAGTGTTTTTCATGAAGAAACTATGGACATCAACTGTGATTGGGAAAGATCCAAATGCTGACGCCATATTCCATTATCACCAAGTATGTTAATCAGTCCCTCTTGTTATTTGTATTCTTGCCCAGGAAAACCTCCTTGCTACTTAGTAGACTACCCAGACGTGACATAACTCCACCGAGTACTTCAATTATAATGTCATCAATGAAGATAAACTGCTTACAAGTTGCGAATCATTTACAACAGAATCATGGTGGATCGTCAGGGGACCCTTACTCAAGGGCCCGCAACTAATCCCAAGCATCGTGATTTATTATACTTTCCTATCTAAAAGACTATTTTCAGATTTTACAACTGTGACCATTGCGGTCTCACATCCCTGTGTCCTAATTTAATCAGCAAACAATTGGAATGATGCACTTACCAGTTCAATTTGTTTTCTTCCAGGAATTACCAAAACTTCTTCGTGGCTACCATAAATGTTCAATTGAAGAAGCTATGACCTTAGCTGCATTACAATATAAAGTACGCTATGGTGAAGACAGAACTGCACTGCAACATTTAACGTACGTTAAATTATACAATTGTCTCTTCTTTAAGTAATGAATGTTCTACTGATAGATAGATGTAAATATATTGAAACTGATATATTTTGTTAAATACCACTTTACCTGGTACATTGTACCTTGATGCCCTGATAAAGAAAAGATTTAGCTGATATTCTGATAGTATTAACCGAAGAAGCTAGTAATACAGTATTTCTTCACTTCAGGAAGCATTTGGAACGTTTTGTACCTGCTGGTATGATCAATATGGTGCAACCTGTTGATAAATGGAGAGAGGTGAGTAATTGACCAACGTATTCATTTCCATTTTGACCTTTTGCCAGTTACCTTGAATATATGAATATTTAACCTGATATGGTTTGAACTGAAGTGTGATCTACGGACCTGGTGGGACTTCACCACACGACCAAGCTATTCGTGGACTAATGCTCTACCACTGAGCTACCGGTCTGGCCCATTCACCAGGTCAACAAACTTTACCAGCTGATCATAATTCAATTCATACCTTATTAAAGAGAAAATCTCGACCTGACCTCGTATCTATTATCTATATAATAAAAGCCGTCGTATTCTCTATCTATCTATCTATCTATCTATCTATCTATCTATCTATCTATCTATCTATCTATCTATCTATCTATC
>JAYRBV010083333.1:0-15782 GCA_036023255.1 Mitrocomella polydiademata
TCTTATGAAGTTGGTTTTAATTTGTCCTTTAAAAATGTTTGGTTTCCCACTTTTTTGTGCAAGCAGCTACCTGACTAATAATATCGTTTCAGACTTTTTTCATCCTACTCGACATTGAATTAAAAACTCAAAAGTCAGGAAACTAGGTTCTGCATCATAATCTTACCCCACAAAAAAAGTTTGCGCACAAGAACACAACAAGAGAAAACCATTCAATATTTGAGTTCCAAGGCTGTTTTTTTTATTTACTTCAAACGTGTGCATGTGCCATTTTCAACGGATTTGGCCAATGTCAATGAATCTCACTTGCTAACCATTTTAATATACTATCAGTGGCTTATCCAGAATCTTTTTGATACAGTGTACCAATTTAGGCACCAAAACCCTTACAACCAAAAAAAAAATGTTTAGAAAAAGCAAAGTGAATGATTTTTTTTGTGTTTTTGTGTTTTAATCTGTAATGTATCAAATATTATCTAGAAAGGGTATTTTCCAGCATTCTATATCAAAAATTTGTCTGCCAATCTTGAAATTTCTAGAAATTTGGTCTGTACAGCAACTGAATTGGCCTTGAAAATTTATCTTAAAATAGGAGAATTTACCTAAAGTCGCCCTATATATTTTATTTCTCTGATTGCTTCCTTTACTGACCTTGTCAGTGTATTTGAAATATAATCACAGCTCATGCAAGCTTAAATGTACTCTATGTATAAGAAATATTTAGTGGTGTACTGACTACACTATAAAACTTTAATAGCTGGGTATACAGTATACCATAATCTGACCAGAAATTTACTTCTTCTTTATTTTCAACAAATTTATTTTTTCTATTTGATTTTAGAATCTTAATGAATTGGTTGGGTAAACAAAAAAGAAGACGATATTCATAAAGATAAAATCTCCTTCTAATAAATAAAGTGCATATATTTAGATTTATATTCAATGGAAGAATAATCATAGACAAACACTAAGAAAAGAAAAGAAATTACATTAATTTGAGCTGCATAAGAATTGATTTTGTGAATATAGAATAATTTTGGTGCATCCGATAAAATTATAATTATAAAAATAGATTTAAGTTTAATTTATGGATACAGTATGTATGTACAGTATGTAGCTTCTGTAGCTAAATCTGTAAAACCAATTGAGCAATAGACAAAAACCTCATGTTTTAGCCCTCCATATGACAATCCAAATTTATGTCATTGGCAAGCATCGTTAAATGTCAAAGTTCAACTTTCGAGTCCATTAAAACATTAAAAAAAAACACTTCATGAACTTTATTAAGAGGGATGTTTTTTATAGTGTCTTGTCAAAAAAATTCTTGTTATAAATTTCACATCTTCCTTACAGTAAAGAATTTATTTTGTTTTATTTTGTTGTGAAACCATGTGCACAACAGCACAGTACAGTATTATGTTGACAAATCAATTAATAGCGACCTTGTTATATTACTTCCCTTGATTAAACGGTTTTATTAATTATCTCAATGAAATGGTCATTTATAGAAACCACAATTGATGTAATATAAGATCTATTGAACTTGTGCTTGTACTTTACTTGTTAACGAAATGGACATTTTTAGATATGAAATTTTTTAAGTAAGTTTCTTAAAAGTATATATGCCTTTTAAACAATTTGATGAGACACCAAATTTAACACACTGTTTTATTCAAATCCAACATCTGAAATTTTATGTGTGTGTATTTTAGTTATAAGTGTTGTTCCATGTAACTCTAATGTATCTAGAATGAGATTTGAGTTATTAGTTTTTTTTGTGGTTTTCGCCGAGTTGGTTAATTCTTATGATGATGATGATGTTAATATGAAAATTATGAAACTTTTTATAGTACTGTATTCCTCCTCATTTTATTTTTGTCTTTAAAAAATACAGATGATACTTGGTTAGCTGTTTTATCACAGTGTATGCTACCATCATCTGCATTGTCAGAGAACAGTTTTCTTATTAATGAATACAGAAATTAATAAAGTGATAAGTACAACTGGCTGATCAGATTTAATCTACACTAATCCATTACTGGGGATAGAAAAGGGCATTTCACGTTATTATGAAGTGTCATTCACATTTTATTTTCATCAAATCATAATGCATTTTTATTTCTAACTTTGAAAATCTGTTTGAAATGATTTGGTGGGTTGTAATTTCTTTTGTGTTTACCAAGCAGTGTTTAGTCTAGTAAGTTTCTGATAATTTCTTGTGTATATACAAACTTGCTTTTTGTTTGCTTTAACAAATTCTCTGTAATGAAACCTAATACACATCATGTAGAAAGCTACTATAGTAAGTTACCATAGAGGTTGTTGGTTACATTACATATACTTCAAAGAAAAAAATGCTTGATCCTTGTAAATGCTCAAAATATTTTTTATTGGAAATACAGTAATTTTCTCAATAATCTTTTCTGTAGTTAAAAATCAAGCTGCAATTTCCACCAAAATACTCTACTGTTGTTGTTTTATTGAGTTTGAAGATATGGTTTAAAAAAAATAACAATTTCACATGTTAATGTTTATAATTTACACACATGTGTGTAGATATTAGCACATTCGGATACCTAATGTTGTTCATCAAAAGAATCTAATGAACTAGCTACATAAATTCAATTTAATTATCTATATGATTAAAGCAAATCTGATTGAACATAATTTTGTAAGGAGCTAGAAGGGACTTCTTGAATTTGAAGAGTGCATTAGCTACAGTATGTTACTGTATTAGCTTATTTACAAAAAGTAAAATTTGCCAAATGCTCCTCTAAATTCTTTCTGTTATCTCAAGAATGACTAAGGAAAGGTAATGAGTAGTATGAGAAAAAAAGTTAATTGCCATTAGTTCTGTATCTCAAACCGTTTATTAATTTGCATCCCACTTTTCAATTGCCGGTGCAACTCAATGCTTATGGAGTCATAACTCACTCTAGAACTGATGGAAAACTACATTTAATCAATTTCATAATATGTATAATAAAAAAAGATTTTTATGATTTCATTCATTTTTTGTTTTATACAAAATTACTTTTTCATGGCTTATTGTTAATCTTTAGATGGGGATTTGAAAGGAAATTTTTCACTAAACAGAATCAAACCTTTGACAATCTACTCTCAGCTGGAGTACCTTTTCCTATTTGTTTTGTTTACATATTTTACCCTTTTTTTCTCAAACAACCTTTTGTGAAAAATTCATTAAGTTTCATTGTAGCTTTCACATTTGAGACAAGAAAGTACATTGAAATTCTTTTATGAAACTGAAACAGATTTTTTTGGGGGGTTGGTAAATTATGTATTATTCTATATATTCTAAATTGTGTTTTCCTGTAATGAAATAGAAGGGAGGAGATAGTCAAAATTGTTGATGTCAGCCCTTAGTTTGGCACATTTTGTTGAGTATGAAAGGATAAAATATTCTAGACTTACTGTAGAAGATTACTGTAAGATCACCACTAATCATTGGAGTTGAATCATATACACATTTTCTTTTAGAAAAAAAAAATTAAAAGAAAAAAAAGAAGAAAATTCCACTTTGAACATCTAACAATTTTAATGGAATAAATGAAAATGAAAACAGATGATTTGTGAATGAATAATCCAATAATCCATTAAACATGAACATTTTTGCTGTTCTGTTACTTTTATTCACACTTGATGTCATTGAATCTGTCACACCTAATGGAGGTAAACTCTTATGATATTTATTTTCTCTGTGTATCATAAATTCGTTAATAAAAGTATTTATTTTTAGCCATTATATCATATACTGTAGCTGTATTTTCATGAATTTAGAGACTTAAAACTTGCTTTTTGAATGGTCGCTTACATTAGTGTATATTACTGTAGTTGTCCTTTCTTCTGAGAAACTATCCTAATCAAAATTTTCCTCATTTAGAACCATTTGGTTATCTAGCTCAAGAATGGAAGACCGAGATTTTCGGCCCAAGGAAATATGCACATATAGGAGATTCTTTCATATTTTCTTGTCAAACAAATGACCCAGATGCTAGTGTGTCTCTTGAGTATTCTATTGTTGAAAAGGGAACTTATGAAGATGTTTTACCTTTATTTGGTGGGAGGATTGCCACAACTGGGCAAAATTTCTCTGTCAGTGAGCTGCAGCCAGTTGATATTAGACATTACAGATGCAATGCTGTTGATAAATCAGGCCAAGAGATAAAACTCTACCTTGGCGTACTATTTGTTAATCAAGGTATAGTCTTATTTTATCATGCTGTATTATGTATCAGTATCTTGGATTTTAGGCCGTAATAAATTGATTTTCTGTTAAGCCAAGATGCTTATCAGCTTTTAACTCAGCCCATCTGACCTCTTTATGACTTTAAGATCACCTGCGTGTTACTCATCTTTACCAATACAGGTATGAACATTTTAAAGATAATTAAAACGCAGCGCACATGGCTGTTTTTACTATTGTCCACTACAACAGAAAATCAATTTATTGTGATCTTATGCAATCCATTTGATATCTGGAATTGCACTGTTTTGGCCGGCTAACAACTTTTGACAGGACACTCTATTAAGGTAAAATATTTGACCCTTGCAATCCATTTGATATCTGGAATTGCACTGTTTTGGCCGGCTAACAACTTTTGACAGGACACTCTATTAAGGTAAAATATTTGGTTTGACCCTTGCAATAAAAAGGGGATTTTAATTGTTTTTTCAATTTATGTTATATTGATGTCTCTTCAGTTCCAAGGAAAGTGGTTCCTGAAATTTATCCAAACACCACTCACAAAATCGAAACTAATGGTAATGAAAATATAACTTGCAAGGCACATGGTGCTGCTGGTACAAAAGATTCATATTTAAAATGGGAGAGAGAAGATAGTCAAGGGAAGAGAACACCCATTGATGAAAGTAGGACATTTCGGACTGGTGATGCAACAACTAGTGTACATATCGATATCGAAAAATTGATGTTTAAAAACTTTGGATCTGCAGATGTTGGTACATATGTATGTGTACGTAAAGTTGGAAACAATGAACCAACCAAGAAAAGTATCACCATTGAGCTTGAACGTAAGTGATTTCTTCAATGCATTTATGGAAGAATACTGCGTTGCGCTTTTTATGTAAACCCCCATGATATTTTCATGATTGAATTAAGACCTGAATAGTAATGGACAGGCTCTAATTGTAACAGTATCCAACAATGCCCTCTCATGTTGTTTTTTTTGAAAAGCCTTCTTAAAGGAGAATTAACGTCTAGAACATTTTTTTTGACATAAGTTACATTTTCAAAAAAGAAAAACAATGTCGTTTACCAAAATTTATTTAAAAGCCTGGTTAGCTCTAAAATGAAGGTGTTAACTCTAAAATGAAGGTTTTAGAAAGTCACGTGACTAAATGTGTGACGTAGGAGTTACGAATACGATTTATTTAAGTATAGTACAGTTTTGTGTGTGTTTATTATCCAGTTAACAACATAAAAGCTTTTTCAGAAGTTTTTCTTTTCTTTGAAAAACATTATTTTATAACAATAGCGTAACTTTTTAAAAGATTATCATCAAAGAGAAAGTGGGAAAGAAAAAAGTCTTTTTTAACGAGTGACCTAACTATACAAGAAAAAACAAACATTTTTCGTGTTAATCATATTCACTTGGAATCCTTATATTCTCAACCCATGTTAATAAAATCAAAGGTTTTATGGATAAAGTGCGAATTTCAGAATACCCGAGAACTTAACAAAAGAAAAGAAAAGAGAAACAGTCTCACGCAGCCGAGCCAAATCTCAATAAGAATACTCTGAAAAGAAAATAGTAATTCGCAACAATGACGTTACAAATGACATATTCATAAACCTTTAAACCCTATATCTTCCCAAATACTCAACCAAATTTAATAAAACTTTGCAAGTATATAGTTATATTTTTAATAGAAGAATCGATTTATGCAAAAAAATCGATGGTGAATTTTAGACGTTAATTCTCCTTTAAATAAATCTTTTTTTAAATGCTCTCCCCTTTTCATGAGCATTGGATGTTGAATTGGTCATGAATTGATTTGATTATTTTATCCATTTTAGCTAACATATCACCAAAGATTTCTTTTCCAAACAATCCAAATGGTTTTAAATCTGTAAAGATTGGTGATCAAGTCACTTTAACATGTGATATAACTGGCTCCCCTAAGCCAAGGAAATACTGGAAAAAAGATGGTAAAGTTGTTCAGGAGTGTCCAAATGTACTTAGTTCTAGATGTAGTTTTGTTATCCGTCAAGCCACTTTTCAAGAAAATGATGGAAAATATGAGTGCATTGGTGAAAATATTGTCAAAACCATTTCTAAGAAGTACACCATTGAAGTACAAGGTAATCTTCAGAATGTTTGTTTGACTTGTATTTGTTCTTTTTAACCCTTCATAGAACGAGGGGGGAGGGTCCCCCGAGTTAGAAATTTTTTTTGGACACAGTGCATAAAATTTCATTACACATCTTTACACAAAGTTTTGTCATCATATAATGACGTCATCACTTTAGTCAGCATGTCAACAAAAGGTTGCTGACAATAAAATTACATCGTTGGTCATTATCTCAGGTTCTACAAAAGTAAAATACTTCAAACTTAGTAAAGGAGGTAGACTACATCAAAAGAAACCGAATGACACCATTTTGATTGTGATCATGTGACTGGTTGGTATTTTACAGACCGGTCCGTATTTTACTAAAAATGCTTATATCTCCTGAACCATGATGGCTACTAATTTCAAACTTGGTATGATGGTAGATATTAACAAGAGCTACCATTTTGAGAAAAGAATCACGTGACCATTATGTATTTTATATATGGTTGGTCTGAAAGTTTGAACTCAATAGAGTTTCCCAATCAAAAGTTATGAGAAATAGTTAAAAACAGCATTTTGATCTGTAAAATACACGCAAATCACGTGATTGTTAAAAAAATCGTACCAGTCGTCCACTGAGGTCTACCACTGGTCAAAGTTTCAACTCGATAGCACCTGTAGATCTTGAGATTTCTGGGGGGTTGTACCCCCCCCCCCTCCCTCGTTCTGGCAAATAAGTGAAAATAGGTCGTTCTACGAAGGGTTAAAAGCAATCCAGCTCAAGTCAGTTTGGTTCCATGTCTTGTGTTTAAATTTGATTTGTTCGTTTGTTATAGTTCCACCAGTCTTGAAAAAACCAACAAACACAATTGTTGCAAATACAAAAGAAGACAGGGAACTCCTTTGTGAATTGGAGACTGGTAATCCATTCCCCAAATTCACATGGGAGCAACAACCTCACACTTGTGTATCTTCATTAAAGTGTAATCCGTTGGAAAATGATTGGAAAGCTGTTTCACAGGTAGACTGATGTTTTGTATTTACCGTTGATTGTTGGGTTTAAATTGGCGGGAGTAATTCTTGGAATTATATCAAACTATTTATTTCTTTTTCTTTTAGCAATTCCCAAGTAAAGACCAACCGACTAGTGAAAGCTCTATCATTGCACTAGCAACTACATCAGTATTTTTCTATCGTTGCTCAATATCAAATAAAGCTGGCTCTGATAGCCATGTCATCACTTTATATAGAAAAGGTAATTGTCATTTAGTTTCAGATTTCTTTCGCTCAAATTTGGTTCATATGGTGGATTCCACTCGAAAATCCAAATCCATTTCATAAGTATTTATTTGGGCATATATTTTTATCAAGAATAGAATATATTCGACCTCACAAGCATTTTTCCTGTCTTGATTTGTTTTTAACAATGATCTTAATCTGTGAATGAATGTATATAATCATTGTATCTTTATAATAATGATACCAAGTCATAGTAGTGAAAGAGAAATCTGTGTAAAAAAAGATCTCATTGGAAATACATTTAAGATAAGCTTCAGAAATATGTAAACATAAGGGCTTTATAGACTCTTTTTATGTAAGTTTTATTATAACTCAAATGCAGCCAATACTAATATCTCTTTGTACTTTTTACATTTAAAATAGTAGTCTGAACTTCTTTCCTGTAGTTGGAAGCATTTTTCTGTTAATTTAAAGTAATTACTTTTATATTACGATTGATAATAAGAATTTGATTGCTTTCCACGATAACAACACAGAACTCTCTTTTACACAATTGCAAAGAATTTTTAGTGGATTGGGATCATTGTTTCTTTGATAAGATCTGTTAAGGGGTAGTGTCAAGTTGTGTGCATGCATTTTTGACTTTTGTTTTTATATTCTTTTTAGAGGAGGCAAGTCCCCAGTTTTATCTTGAATCCGATGCTGAAACAATAAACAGGAAGGAGAAATTGAGTATAAAATGTGCAGCAGATTTGTACGTCTACCAAAGCATAACAATTCTAAGGAATGGGAAGAGCATCAATGGAAAGCTTTCACAGGAGAACCAAACTATGGTTTTTCTGTACGAGGCACCAGAGGCAAGTTTGGATGATTCTGGGGAATATGTATGTAATGGTATCTTGAAGCGAGGCGGTTTAAAAAAAAAATCTCTGAGTATTACAGTTAAAGGTATGGAAATTGTTGACTAACAATTTACAGTTATCATAATTCTTATCAGAATGAAACAAAAAATTCTTCAACTTTGTTATTTAATTCTTTCATTCTATCTCTAACTGCATTCTATCTCTAACTCGATTTTAAAAGTGATGTATCCAGTCAGTTCTTGATTTGATATCCCTTTCTTTAGAAATCACTGCTCCAGTTATCATTGGCTTCAAAGATACTACGATATCACAAGATAAAACAAGACATTATAGTTTATCCTGTCAGGCAACCGGAAACCCAAGACCTGCTATTACATGGAAAAAAAATGATAAAGTAATACAGGCTGTCTCAATACCAAGTATCAACCGATGCGAGAATCTTGTTTCTGGTATTTACTATGTTAACGACCAAGATAATGTATTTGTGATATGCTCCGTAAACTTTCAAAGCCATGCAGGAGATTATGAGTGCGAGGCTAGCAACCTATTAGGGAATACTAAGAAAAATATGGTACTAACTATCAATGGTAGGTTTCTGTTCCTGTTCCTGTTTACTACATCTTATTTCATTTTTAAATTTTATTGGCAATGAGGTAATGTAGATTTCTTAATTATGTAAACATGTCTCTGTTATTATTACAGCAAAACCAAAGATTACCGAATCGCCTTTAAACAAGACATATTTTTCTATTGGAAGTGAAGAAAGACTGGTGTGTCTCTCCGTGGCCAATCCCCCAGCCAATGTTTCATGGGTGCATTTATCAGAAAATGCTACAGAGTATCTAACCACTGAAATTGGCAGTAATACACTAGAATTTTCAGACGTTGACTCATTTGATCAAGGACAATATCAATGTATTGCGAAGAATGTCCACGGTCAAGTTACCAGGAAAACAACAGTATTTATTGGTGGAACAAAAGGTGTGTAAAAAGTTGACTCGTCTGTGTTAGTCAATTTGCCAAAACAATTTCTTCAAAAACTGTTTTGACTATTGGAATTTTTTCTTAAAGAGTTGGTGATGTGCAAAATGCCACCAAAGGGCTAGATGGGATACCCGTCTCTCTTTCTTTTAACTTCTCAGAATAACTCGAAGAAAAAGAGAGACGGGCATGATCAAGGATTCACGATGTGAATCCTTTGATATATCCTGCAATCTGATTGGTTTAGAATATTCAACTGTAGACATTGTTGTTGTCAACGGCTATTTTGAATAAGTTCCTTGATTATTTGAAAGGAGTGTAAAAGAAATTGCATGGATACCCAGGCTACCAAAGGGCAAAATCGGGAAATTAGGAATTGGGAGAAACCTGTAAACGACTTCTTTTTAAGAGGCTGGCTAAACCCTGTTTTTCACAAGTAGAGTGGTATGTTTGTCAATCAACTGTTTTCTTTTTATAGATAGGGCCTCTGCAGAATTTATTGAAAACAAAGGTACACTTACTGGTCTCATCGTTGGTTTCGTAGCCGTTCTCATCGTGATTGCCGTTTTGGTGTTTTTATATAGGCGTCACTTGAAAACAAAATATGCTCTGTATTTGGCACCCAACAGAGATTTTGTGGTATGTAGATACAGCTTCTTTAATTTTTTTGGCAGCAGAATGTTTAAATTGAAATTGTTTCAACAATAATTTTGATTATGAAGAACTAAATTGATGATCTTTCACAGGGTAGGAAAACCTGAAAATATATATACTTTTCAATGTTTGGAATCTTGAAAACCTGGCAAAAGAAATTAACCCTTTTAATTTTAAATTTCAATCGTTAATTAATTCTTTAAATTGTACAGCGTTGTATTTTTAAATAAGTATTGTATTTGCCAAGTACTATGTTATATATAACAACAAGTATCTGTTTGTTGATCACAAAATAGTAGTATGGTTTTTCGCTCTCTACCTGGAATAATATATAGCTTGATAAAAATAATTCTGTAATATGAATGGTTTTGATTGAGGACTTTTTCTTAGAAAAACGATTTTAAAAGCTTCTGTGGCCACCCTGTTTTAACTTTTGTTTGACATTGTTTGTCATTTCGTTTTCTTCAATCGTTCACCTTAAATGAATTGAGTATTTTAACAAACGTACAATAAAAATGATTATAACGAACCTCTATAAAAGAGGTTCCCAACAATAAAGTAAGAAGAGAGGTTTCAGAGCAAACTCAAAACTCTTCTTTGTTGTTATTTCAGCTCGACCCCAACCGAACACTTTTCGAACAAAGCAGTGATCTTCCCTATACTATGGTATGGGAATTTCCTCGGGAAAGGGTCAGCTTTAAAGAAACAATTGGATCTGGTGCTTTTGGTCAAGTTTTCTTAGCTGAAGCTGACGGAATCACTGGTATGTATTTCTCTTTATTGTTATTATTTACGAACCTCTTCAGTAACTAGGTAGACTGTTATCAACGAGGGTCCTAACGAACCTCTTCAGTAACTAGGTAGACTGTTATCAACGAGGGTCCTACCTACGTTGTGAAACACCTATAACGGAATCTTTGCAACTTTTCAATGAGGGGTTTTCCTCGTCACTGACCGGTGACGAACTCAAACTCCCAAACATCAAGTTAAGCCTAGCATCCTCTGCCACAACTTTATATATAAATATTGAAACATGTGATTTGCTTTAAAAAAGTCCAGTTAGCTGAACTATAAAATTACCATTGATGATGGGTGATACAATGAACTGATTTTTTTTTAGTTTATTGATGTTCATGGTTTAACGTTCATGGAGCTGTGGCCGAGTGGTTAAGACACTAGGCTCGTCGGGAGTTCGAGTCCACCACCGGTCACAGTGATGAGGATGACCTCTCATTGCTAATTTACATAGGTTCCGTTGTAGGTGTTTCGCAACGTACATAGGCAGGACCCTCATTGATAACAGTCTACTTTGTACTGAAGAGGCTATCCTGGGTAAAAATTCGTAATGAAAATTAAAAAAATGTTTAGTCAAATTTAGCCATAATCTCTTTCAGGATTTAAACCAAGAGACCCAACCAATTATGCCAGGAAAAAGAGAAAGGCCATCCAAAAGTCGAGGCGTTATCACAGTTTAAGAGAAAAGAAAGGGGAACACGGTGTGAAAATGGATAACCAAACTCACGTGGCTATCAAAACAATAAAAGGTATGTAAAGCTGAAATACCATCCCTCCATGAAATCTGTAGAGGTGGAGTTTGTTTTACGTGAATAGCCTTGCTAATCTAGGGCTATGACCTTGCGGTTCTTTCCAGAAGGGTCCATAGCTATACTGACACTATACAGTTTGTTAAAATTTTATAATTTTTTACCGCGTTATTTTAGATGAAGCGAGTGAAAGTGAATATAAAGACTTAGCATCAGAGCTAAAGATCTTGATCCATCTTGGGGAACATAGGAACATTGTCAATTTGTTAGGGGCTTGTACAACAAACGGGAAACTCTTTGTAATCTTGGAATACTGCTCGAATGGAAACCTCCTGTCCTTTTTACGAGAGAGGAGGGAGATATTTCAACCCATATGGGCGCAACCATCAACCGACGTACATACAACGTTCACTTTCTCTGATTTGGTTAACATTGGCTGTCAAGTCAGCAATGGCATGGATTTCTTACAATCAAAGAAGGTGATTGTCAATTCATTTTTTTCTGATGTTTTAGTGTTCAATTTCATTTGTCGGCAATCATGTTCAATTTGCTTAAAGCCTGATCAATTCTGTTCAAAATTTCATCCACAGCATACAATAGTATGTGTTGCAGTCTGCTGGACCGGGTTGATCCAGCTTTGATACAAATTTCATAATAATGATCTATTTCTTTTTCCCTAGTGTGTCCACAGAGACTTGGCTGCTCGCAATGTTTTGGTGGATGCAGATTATAATATGAAGATAGCTGATTTCGGTTTAGCTCGTGATATTTACAAAGATGAATTCTACTTGAAACAGACCACTGGTCTACTGCCAGTCAAATGGATGTCGCCCGAATCTTTGTTTGATAAAGTTTATACTGCTTCGAGTGACGTGTAAGTAGTTATAATTTCAGATTTGGAAATTGATATTGTTATTCAAAAACAGCTGTTTTTTCCTTATTTGAAAACGTTGGATGATTAGTATTGCTATATGTTATAAAGTATTTATTTGACATCTTTAGATGGTCGTTTGGTATCTTATTGTGGGAGACTTTCACCCTTGGTGGTTCCCCGTACCCAGGGTTGCCCACTGAAGATTTATATGGATATCTGGAAGGGGGTGGTCGAATGAAAAGACCAGACATTTGCCCCAAAGAGGTATATTCAGTCATGATGGAATGTTGGGAAAAGAGTCCTTACCAACGACCTCTATTTGCCCAGATAAATGACAAGCTAAGCTACATACTGACCGAAAAGATCCCAGAGGTGAGATATTTTATCTTGTATGATTATTTTTATACAATAAATGCCATAAAAAATGTGTTTGCCACCGGTTTTGACAATCGCTAGAATCGTGTCTGCATTGTGCAACTGTTCACTAGAGCTCCAATAAGAGCGAAACGCGTCCGGCGATGGAGTTAACTGGTGAAACAATTTAATATAGCCTATCTGGGTATACATGTACTCGTGTGATATGAGTCACACTGTGGTGCGTTTCGGTACTCTAGGTTTAGTACCACATTATTTACATATTATGTTCAGTTGTCCAAGAAAAGTAATTTTTTGCCTTTTTTTTAGGAATCCAAATACTTAGAATTGAAACAAGGGAACGGTAATTATCTGAACACTACGCCGGCAGACGAAAAAAAAGTCAGCAACCAAAGTCTAGACTCTGCTGACTACATTGAAGCAGTCAACAATGGTAGTGGAAAAGTAGACCAAGAAAAACCAGACGAATTCGGATCCACCGATTATGTTGAAGCCGTCGGCAATGGGAATTTGTTTTCGTCACCGAAGGGTGTAACTTTTGTCCCTCCTCCAAACGAGTAAGTATATTAACGCCAGGAATTAGTAAGCTACACTGTACCTCAACCCCTTTTTTTACACTTTAAAAATCGCATCCCTAAGTATCACTATCTAGGCCTGTTATGTTTAGATAACTTGATTTTTTTGTGTGGCTATCAATTCACGAATCTTTGAACGTAACAATTGAGCTTATTATTACATATGAAATTCATCATAAGCTTTCTGACATCATAATATCATCTTTATTTACATTTAAAACACATTTTATGATATTTCTTTTTAACAGTGTAGGTTGTACAAAAAGATTGTCATGCCATTGACAGAACTTTTCTATTGTAACTGGATATATATATGAATGATTTTCTATATTTTCCTTTTACCAACTCTTAGTTTGAAGTATTTTCTCAAACTTTCTTTCATTTATTTTGTGTAAAACTACTAAATAAACACTGTTACATTTTTTCTTACGCAAAGATTTACTATGTTTGTAAGCAGCTTTTTCTTGAAGAGAGAGAGACTTAATTGGATGATTGTTTATATTTTTTTTAGTACCAGTTACAAGAATACGGACCCAACGAGTTCCAAAACACCATTGCTGCCACCCTCAGAAGATGAATACATTCCTATGACACCATCTGATCACTACAAGAACCCCTCAAGCTTTCCCTATGGGCAAGAGGCTATGGTATAACACCTCATAATCCTGTTATCAAGTATTTCATTTCAAACCTTTTTTTTATGTTTCAAGATACTTGTGTAAGATGATTATTTCTTTATTTTTTTTTGAAAGTCAACAAGGCCTCGATGTTGTTAATTCTTTAAGTTCAAAAAAGACTAGTTTTTTATATAGGAATATAGTAGTTTTTTTTCATTATTTTTCAACTCACAACTTATTTTCATATGAAAAAAGGATTGTCTCAACCGTATGTAAGTATTATTATTACAGTTTTCAAGGATCAAAAAAATATATATTATTTTGGCCACACCTCCTATGTGACTATACTGTAAATTTCCAATCAGTTTCTATCATCGAGATGTGGCCATGATAATATAATATGGTATGGTCCCAGTGTCAATTTTACATCTTCTATTTTTGAGAAGAATATTTTTAGAAAGAATATTTTTGTGGAGATTGACATAAAATAGTGTATTGTATATTTTAAAAATGTTATCATATTTTTTGTTTATATTTTTCATGACTTATATGTGTGTGTGTTGTTATTTATTTTAGGAAAGTTTGATTAAAATGTTTTTATACAATAACGATTCTGATTTTCGAATAAAATTCATACCTATTATTTTTTATATATAAATTATCTTGTCTCTTAATGAGTAACTAATCTGAAATCATTCTATATTTCTTTTTCATCAGAGACAAACTGTCAAGTTCATTGGTTATTCTCTTTCATATTCGTAACTTGCTTTACTAAATAATGAAAGATTAAACCATATAATCTTCGTTAAAGTTATAGATATTTTTCAAATTGCCTGATTAATTATAATTTCCCAAGATGCACCAGTTTTGTAAATTTTTTTGCACATGGTAAACGAGCTGTAAATTATGCTCACTGAATTCAATGGTATTTATAATAGTATTTTTTTTTAATTGAATCAATTCTACTATTATCAATCAGCATTGATATAACGTTAGATTTTATTTTCATATACTTTATCTTTTATATTTTTTTCACACAATTGAAATACACTTTTAGCAGTAAAATGATGTCGATCTATTCCCACCTATCTTTATTGAGAAGATAATTTCTTGTTGTTCTCGTTGCATTTTTTTTTTGGGCGGGGGGAGGAGGGTTTAAAATTACTACATTTTTTATTTGGGTGTTTCTTTAATTTAAAAACTGGCAAAATAATATTTATTTTTTTACCTTTTAGATGTTAAATGTAAATAGTGAACTTAATATAATGCAGTAATCCTGTGTAAACAAAACTATGTTTCATTGGCAAATTCTCCTTTTGGTGGTCATTCCAGAACTTGTGTCATGTCAACTTGTGGGGGTAACCCCTGGAAATGGTAAGTTTTCTTGTACCCTTTATGATCTTTCTGTCTCTATTAAAGATTAAACTAAAAAGACACTCGAGTTATCTAAAGTTTTTCATGTCTTCAATCACATGGGCTTTTCGGCTTTTTGGCCCCTGCAAAGATTTAGATTTGATGGAATTTCAATACGTGGTCTTAAAATATTGCTAATAGTTTCAGAATGGCGAAATGTGTCAATTATTTCACTATTTTGACCTAAAATTTGTCTCTTGTTAGAAACTTTGAAATTCACTACTAAAGATCGGTCAATTACCTCAATTATATACCAATACACCCTTTTCACGTCTCGAGAAAACATGCGCGAATAACAAAAGAAAATAGATGTTCTCCTTTTTTCATAATGG
>JAYRBV010083555.1:5682-15777 GCA_036023255.1 Mitrocomella polydiademata
GTGTGTAATACTTATAACTTTCAATACCACTTTAGATTCTCTTTATTTCCAAGGAGATGATATGGACCTCTTTGCTTGAAACTTAATTAACCTGTTTTCTTGTAATCCGACTAAAATCTGCTAAATTTATTTTCAAAAAGTATTTACAATCACGAGTATTAGTTTTACTAGACTATTATCGTGTTACTTAACTCATCATTGATATTTATCGCTTTATAGCATTTAACTCTTTTAGATAATTAGACTTTCAATCAACTTAATGAATGAATATTGTTGATTTTAGCAGCTTAATTACCTAGGCTCTTAACAGATTTTGTTTCATCTTGACAAAAAATTTTAATTTCAAATTTCGTGTATTTTGCAATACAACGCGAAATCTGTGCTAATTAGATTGGGATAGAACATCCTTGATTTATCATTAGCATGCCTTCTTCAGACTTTCCATCAAATTGTTGAACAGCTTTAACTCCTAGATAATTTGGATGAAATTGACTTTTGCGTCATCTTGACTGGCTGGGAGGAGAAACAAACTTTAAACTTTCTTTTAAACTGCTTGTCTCCAGATCTAGCTTCAAAGACAAATAACAAGGACAAAGGTGTCCATTATTCTAAAAACGAGTCTTGCTGCTTCTGAATGATACAATATGTTTTATATCTACATACTCCGTTAAAAAGTTACTACTTGGAAAACTAATTGAATGGATTTTTGTCGTCTTTTAGGGACTTTTTTTTAGTCAAAATATACTTAAGATAAGTATGAATCTGATTTTCCTATTGACTGCCAATACTGTAGACCAGGCATAAACATAACATTGCCTACTTCTTTTGTAGTGATAATTTACAAAATTTTATTAGTTCAATAAATTTGAATTTAACAAAATCGTTTAAACCAGCATGTTTTCGCTTGCCTAGAAACAAACAAACGAGGAATAAATAAACAAATAAACAAATAAACATGACTTTCAATAAAGCGCCAAGCATTTTGTTATTTATCTTGGCAATCAAGTAAGGTAACGCTAAACCAACAAATTAAAAAGATGTCTGTCTCCTTTCGCTTCTGTGTAACTATGGTAACATATGTAAGGTACATGATAATCCGAAGAGGTTGTTGAATATTTGTTTGTATCTATACTCCTCCCACATAGTTAGCGTTTGAATTCCTGGTCAGTCGTGTTTTTTTATAGAAAAGTCTCTTAAATGTGTTTGTAAAATCGTATTTGGTAGCGTGAACCAAATACTAATATAGAGATTTTAAATTGTTCGTTATGTTCGTTATGTTCGTTATGTTTTGTTGTCTTTATTGATCTTTATTGATCATTATATGCTTTGTTTCCTATCATATAAATACATTGCTATTCAGTTTAACCCTAACAAAAAGCAAAAGTGTATAAAAAATTCTACTTTCAATAGCTAGGAAACCTGACTTTCTATCCCCGTTCAAAACCGTTTTTCTTTTATCGGTTTATCGGGTTTTGTTAACAACATTTTATATTAGAAAAATGTTTGAACGGGATATAAGAGCCAGGTTTCCTAGCTAACTTTTCAATAGAACTAGAGTATTGTGGGGAAGAGCGAAATGCCGGTATTTATATTTCTGTTTTTCAATAAATAGTGACGTTTTATTACAATACACACATCAGTTCTGGATCTGACTTCTTTATAGAAATGTCAGTAATTATAACCGGAGAATATCGGATTATATCAAACACGGCCGGCCCCTTTTAGTTGGAATAACGAGTATTTTGCTTATTTCTACATTCGCCCAACAACGTACCAAAAGCGTCCATTGCAACTTTTCTGATAAAATCCGGATATCACCGCAAAAAGACCCTGAAAATCTTCGCATTTTCTTCACCATTTGTCTCGACTAATTTACTATTCATGGTATTCATGTCGCGCAACTTCCAATTAGAAGCTAAAGAGTGATTTGACAAAATGTCTGTATATATATATATATATATATAGTACATGGCAAAATCATTAATTGAACTCTACGCTGGAGTATGTTTTCTATTGAAATTGTGGTCAAAACTTTCTCGTTTCAATAGCAAACACTCTCCTACAAAGTGGATTTTTGACGAAATTGCCTACTGGGATAGCTGTCACTAGTGTTTCATTCAAAATATTGATTCTTTTACCCACGGGGTAATATGGCTTTTCTGAACAGTTTCAATTTCTCTACTAAAGAATTATTTTTGACTGATGAATTTGGCACGTGACTTTTTTTCTTGACAACCATTGGTTCAATAAAGATCCGAGCTATACCCGCTCCAGGTCCGTTCATTACACTATCTTCCAGCGGGCTGTTACCACTTATCTCCTGGTTACCGCCGCCTCCACCGCCGCCGGTGGTGGATCTCTTGGCAGCCTCACCGCTACCACTAGCACTTCCACTGGCTTCGGTGTATCCCTTAAGGATGTCATCAGCTTTGTCATCTTCATCGTCGCTATCATCATCCTCTCCGTTTGCTTCGTGTTTTATGAGACGATTGAAAAACACGTCTTTCACAATGTCTTTTGTTTTGTCTTCTAATGTAACGTCATCGTGCATTGTCTTATTATCCAATAGCATCTGTTTCTCTGTGGAGCTCATCATCTTATCTACTAATGCCATCTCCTTGTCATCTATTGTCAATTCTACTGTGCCGGTGCTATTTTTGACAGAGCCCATGTCACGCTTTGTTCCCGTGTAACCAACCAAAGCGGCCAGCGGACTTATTTTGCCCGCAGAGCGTTTATCACCAGCCACCGAAGGCGTGCGGTCCTGTCTATAATTGTCTTCCGCAGGAGTTCCTGTGAACTGTTCAGCACCCCGTTGGTGGTGCCCCGGGAAAACCTTGTAGTTCATTTCGTCTCTTTGATAAGCAAAATTCCCTCCTCCTGTACCTCCACCTTCTGAGCCCCCATAACCACCAGTGCCTCCACCGCCCCCGGTTCCGCCATGGAGGGCGTCCGCGTGATGTTCCTCATAATGGTGATGAGCTTCATCTTCTGCGTGGTGATGATGATGTGTACCGTGGTCGTCATGGTGATCACCATCCCCGTCGTCATGGTGACCGTTATGTTCGTGTTCGTGATGAAGATGATGGTCATCGTGATGTTCGGAGTAATGGTGCTCTTCCGTGCCATCGTGTCCTTCGTGCTGGTGATGGATCAAATTCTGCACCTTGGTCTTTTCGTTCCTCTCGTTGTTGATGTAGGTGAAATGTTGGTGGAACTGTTGCACACCACCCCCTCCACCTCCACCTCCACCATAACCGCCCCCACCGCCCGCCATTGATGCCATACTCTCGTGCGGTTGGAGCAGCCCGGCAAATGCGGAATGGTAACGCCATGGGTCACGAACGACACTGAAGTGACCACCACCCATATGCACTTTGGTTCCACCGTGGTGGAGAGATGTGATGTCAACTTCCCCGCCGTGTTCATCAAGCTAGTTAAAGAAATTGGCATAATCCTTATAGGGTGAATAATAGAACACTATTATGTGTCTTATCGACAGAATCGATTATATGTGTCTTATCGACAGAATCAATTATATAAGCGTTTTGACTATTTTTGGAATTAAATTTTGGATACTAATGGGGTGATTACATGAAAAAAGTCAACCCGGCAAAGCGGGCTTGCTCGCTTTGCCAGGATATCGGTGATGTGAAAAAATCATGAGATCACATGAGAAAACAGGCCAGCCCGGTTTGCCGGTGGGCTGACTTTTCTTGTATGAACCGGGCTAGCCCGCCTCATGTATGATCAGCCCTTAAGTGCAAACATACAAGGTCTAAATAAAATATATTCATATTGCACGTGGTTATCAACCGCCACTTTGTCATTGTACACTTTAGCAGCTAGTACCGTTTTTGGGACTTTCATTGAACACCCTAAGCGTGTCCCGTGAACTCATTTATGACTTTTTAGTGTGGTTGAAAAGCTCACCAATAAATTATTTACAAACAAAGCTTACTTGGAAAAACCCAGCACCGGTATCATAATTGTTTGATTGTTCATCTTCACCTCCCATGTGTGAATTCTCGTGGGATTCCTGGTGGTGCCATTGTTCCGGTGATTTACCAGGGCCTATATCAAGAAGAAAATTAAATATCGAGAAAATTAATTTTTTTTACTATCGTGGTTGTCCAATTTTTTCCACTGGAAGCCACTAAAGAAAGAAAAAAGATTTAGGGGGTTTTTATTACAGAAAAGTCAGCCTGGATCTCAGTGATGTGAAAAAACCTCACAAAATTGTCTTGAGATCACATGAGAAAACGGGCCAGCCCGATTTGCCGGGCTGACTTTTCTTGTATCAACCGGGCTAGCCCGCCTCATGTGATCAGCCCCTTAGAAAACTCCAAATTCAATAAATTCAAATTGCCACGACCTTTCAATGGAGTAAATTCAGAAAAACCAAGATTTTATTATTAACTCAACACAAAGAAGAATTTATAGAAAATGTCCACCACCATGGTTGGTGGGCGACGAAGAAAAATTTTCGCCTTATAAATTGTTCTAAAAGCCCTATATTAATTATCTACTTTTTTCCCTATAAAACCTTTAGCTTTAATACCTTAGCAACCGAAAAAAACCTAGTAAAAAAGTGGTTGCTGCGATCCTTACGGGTGGTGATGGTAATTGAAATTTTATGAAGACACACTCCTCCACAGAGATTGTCAAAGAAACTCACCGTGTAAGTTGACTTTGACATGATGAAAACCACCCTGATGGTGTCCACTTCCGTAATGTTCTTCAGGTTCTTGATAATGTTCTTGCTCGTGGTGAATGTGAACCTAAAACCAAAATAGCAGTAGAAATAGAGGATATGATAGATAGTGAAGCTGTGGTTGAGTGGTTAAGACGCTAGGCTCGTAACCTTCTGGTCGGGAGTTCGAGTCCTCTACTGGTCACAGTGATGAGGATGACATCTCCTTGAAAATTTCTATAGGTTAAGTTGTAGGTGTTTCGCATGCGTAGGCAGGACCCTCATTGATAAAAGTCTACTAAGTACTGAAGAGGCTATCCTGGGTAAAAATTCGTAAAAAAAAAGAAGATTGAATGCAACAGAAATTGATATCTAAATTCTCAATCGACTGCAAATTTGTGATAGAAATACTTCCTACAATTTCCTCATCAAATATGGAATCAAAAAGAGCGCCGATGTTGTTACTACATGTATACATTGATATACATACACAATCTATCTGATTTTATGGATAATAATAATAACCCTAATTAGGAAAAATTATAGAAAGCTTCTACGAAGAAGTGTTCATCCATCAATAAAGCCTCACAGTGCGCGCCGCGCCGTATTGATGAAAAACTCCTTCCAACTTACTTCATTGTTGATGTAATGAGGTTGATGGTGGTAATGTTCGTGGTGATCATCCACGTATTGGTAATCATTGTGTTCAAACGTTGGATTGTAATGGTGATGGTGTTCGTGGTAATGAGGTTCACTGTGCACATTCTGTTGATGGTAATGCGGTTCGCTGTGTACAGTCTGTTGATGGACTGCAGTCCCGTAGCCACCACCATCTCCTCCCATACCTCCTCCGTAGCTACCACCCCCATCAGCTCCATATCCTCCACCACCGCCACCATAACTTCCTCCGGTTCCTCCTATACCACCTCCATAGTAGCCACCACCACCACCACCACCGCCATGCCCACCACCATCACCACCACCACCATGCCCAGCACCAGCGCCACCCCCATCACCTAAATCCTCAGTACCTAGATCTAGGCGTTCACCATGTTCCTCAATATTATGAAACTCATCATGCGCAGGACCATTCATGAAGTCACTTCCGTGGTAATGTGGGTTGTTATGCATCTCCATAAGATCGTGACCGTGATCGAAGTAGTGACAGCATTCACGCTTTACGATTGTTTTGTTGTTTTTCAAGATTGAGCTACCATTATAGGCTTGTAGCAAATGTCGATTTGTTGCTGTTTTGTTGTTTTCCGTAATGGTTCTACCATTATGAGGCTGTAGCAAATGTCGGCTTTTTGCTGTTCTGTTGCTAACTTTTACATTCTTAATGTTTGTCCTGGCCTTAAGAGTAAATGTCTCTGTAGAATTTTGTGTGAAGATTCTTTCTGTTACGTGGTCCCTTTTATTTGCAACATCTCCAGTAGGCACTGAAGATTTACGAGTAATACTACCAGCATCGACTCTCTCCACATTCTTTCTCTTCTGATACAGAGCTTCATCCTTTATTGGCAAAGCTGGTAACACCAGACCGGTTGCGGATTTTGCTGTTTTCTGGCCTCCTGCTAAATGTAATCCGTTTGATATACTTTGAAGACAGCTCAAGTATACAACCAGAATATTTACAAGCGTAACCAGAGAAGGCAACATTTCATATTAGTTAAGGGTCAACAAACATTTACACACATTTTCACCAGACCTTTTAGCCATTTTTCTGCTGTAAAGTAAATCGAATTATTTAGTGAGAATCAGCTATAATTTCGAATATACATACCTCTATCATGTAAACTTGATACATGCATGAACGTTTCAACCACGTTAGATTGACGTTTAGCAAACGAACAAAACGTCTTCTCAAGGTTTGAACGACGTTTTTCTCTCTTACACAGAATGTGAGTAAATACACGAGATGGTAACATTGTAACAAATTGAATTATTATTATTATACTCAAAATGAGTATATTGACCATAAACAGCTTATTCAATGTCTTGTAATATTTATCAAAACTTTTATCTAATTTTGGCATAAGCTCATAGACTGAAAAAAAAAACTTTCTATTTTTTTTTTAATTCTAAAGAAATAAATTAAAATTTTACTTGATAGCCCGAATAGCTATAATCGCTATAACCCGAATTGCTAATAACCTGAAACTTTGTCTATTGTTTGAAAGGACAAACATTATATAATAACGTAAATCTTTGCGATAGGTCATGTTATTAACAACACACGGAAAGATTAATTTCTTAACAGTTATGTTTAATAGCACATTTTTATATTACGCTCAATTCAGTACGCTTGTAACAACAACAACAACACAACAGTATCTCTCAAAGAGAATGTATCTTTTCAGTAAAACAATCCTTCCAATAAAAGTACAGTATCCCAAAGAAAATGTAAAAATAAAGTCTCGAGGGAAAAGTGGATTTAACTAAAGCCTCGGGCAGAATTTCAATAAAATTACACTCTTTCGTAGATTGTATTTGGGATAAAATTACATATTGCATTTGGGATGAAAGCAGCTAAACGAGTTAAATGCTAAACGCATTTTTTATCAAAAAGCCTTTAGAGATTAGATTTTATTTTTCAAAAAATCTCGGTGCATAAATACAAAATACCAATGAGTATTAAATTCTATGAATAAATAAAAAAAGCTTAAAAAAAAAATGAGTTAGTAAATGACCCATGCCAAACTTTTATTTGAATGGCACACAACCGAACGTGGTTTGTACGATGAAAAGACGTCTGAGGATAGCTTGTGTTTTCGTTTTGAGTAGGGTGAGCTTTATTTAGAATTTATAAAGAATGTTTTTTTTCCCCTTTTCAATGTGAACATAGATATCAATAAATGCATTCGCGTCTGAAGGTCACATGATCTTATATTACTCAGTTAATCAAACAGGTAAGATTGAAGTTTCATTGACACGTTTTTTAGGTAAGCAAGGCACATTTAATGGTGTCATGTTTCCTCAACTGAAGATAAATACTTTAGATCAAAACAACAAAACCTGAAAAGCAGAAACAGAAAACAACAAGGAACTTCATGATCTGATGTTAAGATGTTTCCTGATTCAGAATTTGGTGATATTCCCTATTCGTCCAGGTTAATTTCTAGTGTTGTTTTTGGACTTGTTGGCTTAGTTGCTGTTATATTGAATCTTGTAATTCTTATTGTTATGATCAAAGATCCTGTAGGGATATTACGAACACCTTTCAATTATCTGGTCGTTCATTTATGCGTTTGCGATCTTTTACTAAACATCATTGGTGCGACGATGGTAGTCATTCTTATAATTTTCAACCATGATGAAGAATTTAATGGAGAGTCACTACTATTTGGAAGCTCCATATATTTCTATGGAAGTTTTCTTGTTTTATTCAGTATGTGTGCTTTATCTGTTGACCGGTACAAGGCTATCGTGGATCCGATAAAATACCGAATGAACTTGAGTTGGTCACGTTGTGTCAAATTTTCCCTATTTATATGGATAGCGGCAATTTTGACAATGTTACCGCCGGTACTTTTCGGCGATAGATGTCCGATTGATTACTTTTGTAGTGATGGTCAGTACATTATAAAAGATCGCATCATTTACGTTGTAATTTACCAGAACGTTGTCGTTTTATTTGTTTCGATTATGATGATAACGATATGCGTTCGAGTGAAAAGAATTCTTCATTCAAAAAACGAAGAGTTCATAGAGAAAATTATGGAATCTCTAACTGCATCACAAGAAATCATTGATCAAAGATTGAAAAGAGAAAAGAAAATCAACGGTATTTTTAATCTGATTCTGTCCATATTCTTAGGAACGCTGTTGACAGGATTGGTTTTGTTGTATATAGACTATTTTGGAATCATTAAAATCATTGTTATAAATAGTAAAGTTGATTTTTATCTGACATATTCGAGATGTCTTTTAATAGCCATTAATAGTGTGGCGAATCCATTGATATCGATGTGGAAGTTGACAGATTTTAACGAATCAATCAGGGTGATGTTTGGTGTAAGATATGAAAGATTAAGATAACCAATTATCTATAACAATATGGAAAACAATGATTTTTATTATTCGGACCAAAAGTTGAATTATAGCCTAAAAATTTATTCTTAACACCTGTACTTTAGGTGGCTTTCCAGAATATGTCCCAAAAGGGCGTTTAGTTTATTCTTAATTACTTTCTTTAGGTAAATTTGTATTATCGCTAATATGAAAACAGTGTAATTTTATTTCGTGGGATAAATCTCAAAATCTCAAAATCTCATAAACTTTTAAAACGAAAGATTTTGTATTTCATATTGGAAATACTTTATTCGGATAAACTTTCGCGAATCCTTGATTTTAAAGTATTATTCTTGGTAAACTGTTTCAGCAATTTAGACAACTTACACCTGGATAAACTTTCTCAAAATTGCGTTGCGAGACAAACTTTAGCGAAAAAATTCGAGTGAAGTCCTTTTTTTTTTAATTTCCGCGAGAGAAACATTATGGTTTGAGTTATTTTTCTATTTTGAATTCTTTTCACCTTTGCCTTTTCACTTTTTGTAATGTTTGATTCTGTAAATTTATCATATTCTTTAGCTATAATAACAAGATGGACGATAAGATTGAAAAATAGTTTTTATACTTTTATACCATGCTGTTTGTACAGAGTGTCTAGGAAAAAGCGGTCAAAAAAAAATTACAGAAAAAAATCATTTGATTTATGTTAAAAGTGTTGAATACAACAAAAGACACACTTTTTTATGGCAAAGTACAGTGTGATTCAGAAAAAGCGCAACCCTAAAAAGAAATGGGTATAACTTTTTATATACATATCATATCGTAACGATTTTTGCAGTACTAAAAAGGGAATTTAAAGGTATTTCCAAATATGTAAAAATGTTTTAAAATCTTTGAATTCTAAAGGAGTTATAACAGATTTAAACAATTTTTTAATGACGAGTGATTTTTAGTATCAATTATCACCTATGTACAATAGAAATAAAACAGCGGGACGCTGCGAACCTCAGCGCAAAAAGCTTAACTGCTTTGCTGCTTAATGTACTTAGAGTAAAACTAGTCCAATGAAATTAACAGTGCAATAGCCCAATATCCTTACTGGTAGCCTAGAACGGCAATTTCTCGTAGCGACACACGGTTCTTATAACAATGTTTCTTATAACTATACGTAACGTTTTAGTACGGGACAGGTTCATTTGCTATGTGGTTCATTTGCTATGTCAAAACAAGGAAACCGAATGTAGAGGCTATAATCTAGCTATATAGACTACCCCTCTCAATATGATTGAATCATAAAGTGTACAAAGAGTCTTAAATCCTTAAAGAAAGTGTGTAGAGAGTCTTATTATCCTACTTGAGTTCCTTTTTGGTTTTGTTTACACAACTTAATC
>JAYRBV010083999.1:0-15746 GCA_036023255.1 Mitrocomella polydiademata
CTATCTTTGTTTGTACGCATTAATGGTAGCCGAGCTGTGGGAGAAATAATTTCAACATTTTCAAAAAAAAAAGTGAAAATTTTTTGGGCCTAAATTTTTTTGGTCCAAATTTTCTTTTTTTTCGTTCCCCCATTCATTATTTGCAAAAAATTTTCCCTCAAAAAATGTTTTAGTTTTTTTTGTGTGAAATATTTTTATTTTTTTTGCCCGAAGGGCGTGCTTCATAAACAGCAGCTTTTATGCATTGTGCGTAAGCAGTCTCTTTAGCGTCCTTGCGACGCTGGGAACCAGCTAGTGGCTAATAATTGTCATCAACCCATTGAAATGATGACAAGAACAATTTTTTTCTTCTGGAATCCAAATAGGAATTGATAATTCGTTTACCGTCTACCCACTGAGCGACTTCTTCTGCATTCTCAACTGTGAAGCTCAATATACGATCCGCTGTAATCACACTGAAACCATTTTGTCTGAAAATAAACAACAACAACACGACCCGTCACAAATTAAGTAGGATGAATGGAAATGATTACTTTAAATGAAGAAGCTTTTAAAATAGAGCAATGTAGATATATGAATGGCTATACAGAGTTGCCTATTTTTTTTTTGAGTCAAATTTGAGTACAATTTTTCTCTTTTTTGAGGAGACTTCAACATTTTTCATGGAAATATCGAGGAGATTTGAGGCGTTTCTAATTAATAAATGCACAAAAGATTTATCTAACTGACCGTTTAAAAATAGTTTCTGGCAGGAATTCTTTCAAATAATATTTGGCAATATTCTTTAAATTAAGAAATTTGAAGGAGTTTTGAGGAGATTATTTCAAAATTGAGGGGCATCTGAGAAGTTTTGAGGAGGCGTGCTATACAATAATGATAAATATGATTTTGGTCAAAATATTTGAAGTTTCCTAGCCTTTTAAAGTAGTATGGAATTAATTTATTTTCAGAATAACTAATCAAAAGACAGGCTATGCAGAACTAGACTATGGTTGCATCACTACTACAAATATCATTCAACATTTAAAACATGCAACTTCATAAACCAACGAAGGATTCCATGATGACGTGTATGTGTAGTAAGAATTAAATAAATCATCTAAGATGGAGAGTCTTACCTCGGGTTTCTCCTTCGTAGTGTTGCTGTTGGGTAGTCAAGCACTCTTCGGATAAGAAAGTTAGTAGTTGGGTTATAAATTTTAAGCAGCAAAATATTAGTTCAGAGAAACAATAATATGAAGAAAAGCAGAAGAAAGATCTAAAGATACAGCAAAGAATTTAAAATGTGCAGTGCTTTATTAATTTTAAGTTGTTATTAAAAACTTTTAAATCAAGCTGATGTTATTCTATCATTACAAAATAATATTTCAACAGATGCAAAAATAATTAGTCAATTAATTTGTGTTAGTAGAGTGCAGTGCCCTAGAAGAAACTTATTTTTGGCCTATAACTGTCGAACATTGGCCTACGACCTACAATCTTACCTGTTCTTTAGCATCTTTTTACTAAAAGTTCCTTTGCGGTCGGACGTTGTACCATAACCTTTCATCAGGTGAGATAAGGGTTCGTATGCCTCGAGGGGTGCATAAATTGTAGATGGAGGGCCATTTGGTGGTGGTGGGTTTGTTAAATCCTTTAAACTCAATTTTTGCCTTTGGTGTGATCGCAAGAAAGAGGAGTAGTATAAGAGTTAATTGGAAGATTTCTTCGGTATTTGTTTTTGCTTTATTTTGTTTTTGTCTATCTTTGCATTGGCGTGTATGTATTTGATAACAGGTAAGGGGTTTTTAGTTTGTCTTGCTTTGATTCTGCACAAGGCAGTGAACTGTATGGGGCGTTTTGTGCCGTTGTGTATATAAAAAATAATTGTGATTTGAGAAAAATGGATACCTGCGAAATGTTTTGTGCGCCTGGTTTGAGAGTGATCTCGAACAATAGATTTTAATCGTTTGTTTATAATGTGTATATATAAATAGCGTGCTTATACGTGAAATGCTTTTGGTGTGGTGTAATTATCAATACCATGCATGCCGTGAATCAGAAAGAATATCTCATGCAAAAAAACACTGAGAAATAAACATGCTGTTTTTTTATGAAAATATACGATGTAAAAACACAATAACAGTAAAAGTAAGAAAAATCGAATATAGTAAGTCTGTGCATCATAAAATTGCCATTGTGAATCTTTAGAGTCAAAATGATAATTTTTCTCAAGCGTACTAAAAAGATCGAATACCTGCGAAATATTCCTCAAGGTAGCATTCGCGATATATATATATACGAAGAACAATCTCGAAAAGCCAAAAATACAAAAACTGGTTATTAAAATTTACCCAGCAGGCCCGAAAACGTTGCTTCATCGTCATTTTAATGTTGGCGAGTTTTGCGCCGACTGACTTTACCAGTTGTAAAAAAAGAAAAACTTAAAAAATGCTGTAGTTCGCAAAAATTGACACGGACAATATACTGTACCAGCAAAATTAAATGCGTCTATTTATTTTAATTAGGAACGCGCGAAAATCAGTACGCTTGTATACACATACTGTGGCATCAAAGAATTAAAGGACAAGTACCTTTCATCCACCATATCAATAGAAATGCTTTCAATAATAATGGTGTCGATTGTACCCTGTTAAATAAAAGGAAAACATTCAAATCAATAAAAAGTCATAGTGGGAGGAGTGCCTTATCGATAGAAAAACACTCCTCCGTTTTTGTTAGTATTTTTGCATGCTTGGCTGTAGTCTACCCGATATACCGTTTCGGGCTTTTTTGCCCTACTCTTGGTCTATCGGCATTGGTTTAGATAAGAGTAGAATAGGTTCCCCAACAAAGCCTTTCAGATTGCTCCACAACAGAAAGCCTGCGCATGTGCAGCATAAATTACAAAGAACGTCGCTGTAAAAAAACAATACAATAACGGCCGTTTGTTTTGAATATTATTATGGTTCAAGTGCGCATGTGCAGTATTCTCCAACTTTTTGACTATGCGGATCTTAACGAATGCCGATAGACCTAGAGTAGGTAACGGTACCGAAACGGTATATCGGGTAGACTAGCTTGGCTGTTGTAAACACCAAATTGCATAGTGACGCACTTGAAATACTTTCGTGGAAGAAACTTCGAAACTGCGAAAGTTTGGTCCAGAGAGAATGTCAGAGGTCATTCGCAAAAGAAAATTTCATCTCTCCTAAATTTTCTCTAGTATTTCGCCTCCCTTTCTCCACAAAAGTAGAAATTTTCTGATCTGGAAAGACTTGTTATTTATCAAACACTCGATACTGTTGCATAACAGCTTGATACCAAAGAAGGCGTACATCGTTTACACGTATAAGGACATCCCATCGGAAAAACTCGTTGAAAAGTCACCACGATGGAGCATAATCATATTAGGTGTTTGGTTGGTGTTCTAACAGGCATATACACTCCTACAGAGTGACTTTTTGACAAAATTACCCAAGAACTGACACCATGTGATGTAAAGGAATTTAAAAACAACTTACGACAGCATTGTTGATATTAGCTGATTCATCTTTCATATCTTTCAATTCACCATCATTCGCACGATGAACACGATTCAGAACACCGTACCAATCACTAGAAGAGGGGGGGGGGTGGGGGAGAAATATCATATCAAATACTCAGACGAATTATAGACCTTGATCGATCTACTGATAACAGTAGGTCGGAGGAAGGAGGAATTATATATATATGAAAACCCTTAAATCGTACCCTGTTAACTATAACCAGTTACGTACAAATTTAAATACCAATTATCTCCTAATAAGAATTTAACAGCCTGGGGCCGTCTTAAATCTTCGACAAAACCGAACGCAAGTACAATTTTTGTTTTACTTTTTTTCATCCAATTTTTTCTAACAGTTTTGGTGGCGTTTGCAATATCTACAGTGACCAACAAGAAATGGTATCGGTGCCTTTGATTTATTTTTAACATCTGTAAGACCAACGGGGAGACCTCCAAAGAGATGGTCTGACCTTATTTGGAAAGTCACACAACTGCCCCTTCTAACTGCAGAAAGAAATGCCCAAAACAGAGATCGTTGGATCTATTGTGATAGAGGTGCAAGGGATCGCTAAGACCTACGTCAAGTAAGTCAAGTCAAGTTCAATGATTTATTTCATACGAGGAAGTTCGAAGAATTGACACATCGCACTTTCAAAAATATAGTTTAAACACTTACTTCCATTCATGAGCACTCTCGGCAGTCAGGTGAAAGGTTCGCTCCGGCATAACAATACCTAAAGTATTATCCTTTTGACTGCTATCGATGATTTGTCTACAAAAGGAAATGTTGGATTTATTCATTACGCAGATGCCACCGGATAAACAAAACTGCGGCATTACGCCGATCGGCGGACAAGGATCATGTCAGAGTACGACAACTTTTAAAGCCTCGTCAAATTTCTATCCAAATAGCCTTACTTTTAAAAGTAGACTTTTATTAAAACAAGTGTCCTGCTTAAATCATTAAGTTTTACCCAGAAAAGACTTTTATTAACGAAAGTTTTATTATGTTTACATGATAAAAAATGCATCCGGCACTATGGCGAGTACACGTTAACTTACCTACAGGTCCTCAGATCAAGAGTGCCGAGTGGTTTCGAACTTTCCTGATCATTTACGTGGTATGTTAACATGGTGTCTTTTAACACAAACCAACGGCGCTTCCAATTACGTCTACGAAGGAGAATGAAAAATGAATTTATGCGTGGTTATCACGTGGTTATCACGATAAAAACATTACAATTTAGTCGCCAAATTAGTTAACTTATTTATTAGCTTAACTTTCGGCACAGATTTGATTAGGCGATGGGGCAAAACTATTTCTTGGCGTCGTCAGAAATGCTTTTCATTCGAGTCGAATTAATTTGGGAAAGCCAGAAATAAACGCAAAAACAAAAGCTAAAAAAACTTTTCTATGCGATGCTACAAACCTACCTTGAAAGAGTACCCTGGCCACCTCCTTTCTTCATCAGCCAACCGCTCTTTAGGGCTTTCTATGGGGAAAATATGTGAGTAAGTAAAGTGTTACCTCGAAAAGGATAAAAGGATAGAATGATGTTGAAAGTTTTCGTTGTATAAGAAATAGCTTTTAGTATTATATCATTATGACTAATTTTAAAGTAAGAAACTTTTTTGTATTCAATCTTTACTCTTTGGTTTTGTGGAAACCCTCATCAGCATTTTTTTATCCCTACGAAAAAAGATTTTGGAGGATTTTGCTAGGATCTTGGTAAAACCCAGGAACTATGATTTGTAGACTAACTTGTTTTCCTCTAAACCACATCATTGTATCATCTTTCAACACGCACCAGTGTTTCTTTGGTGTATTCATTATACCACCTGTGAAAAGAAATTATATAAAACATATAAAGATGATTTCCACGAATGTAATGACCAGAAGTTTCATTATAATAGTCCCAGCCGACAAAATTATCAAACAATCAACATGGAGTAAAGTTCCCTATCAATACGACACTCAATGTTGCGCGCATTATGAGGTCGTTCATCTGTCGGTTTGAGACCACCGGTCAAAATGCTCTTAAACGTGTCTGAAAGAACGAGGCATTTGATGAAAGTTGTCTCGATTTGTCAGACGAATTTAAGAGACTTTATATAGAAGAACGAATGGTCTCAAACCGACAGACGAACTATATGTTATCCATAGAAAAACACTTCTCTACATAGGTTTTTCAGTTTTCTGGCCGCTAGATTCTGAAACGAGGGTCCTGCGAAACATCTACAACGGAGGGTCCTGCCTAAGTTGCGAAACATCTACAACGGAACGTACGGAAATTGTTCTCATTGCTATGACAAGAGGCAGACTCGCAGACCCGACTGGCCTACCGTCATAACCACTTGGTCAAAACTTATTGCTGCCAATGGAGGAATTTTATTCTTACCTTTCAAGTTAAGATAGCCTTCCATTGCTGCTCGATCGCTTTCTGAAGGATCTTCCATTGTGAAGACTCGCGAGATATTATCATCGTCAAAATCTTCATCGTCATCTAAGGCCTCCTCGAGCTGAATATTGAAATGAGAAGAATTATGCTAAATTTGCGAAAATAGGTTCACACTGCGAAATACATTTTGAACATGGCGAATTCGTGCATATTTGTACGTCCAAAATCTCCTAATTTGCAAAAATACATCTCAGATTTGCATGAATTTGTATAAAGTTACAAAATACCACAAGTCGCGATATTAAAAGTATTCACGACAACTCCTACACTTAAATCTATTATTTTGGTTCAAAAAAAGCCTAAAGACATTATGCACACCTGTAACTGAGCATCCAATTCTGCCATTTGTCGTAGAGCGTCTTCGGTAGCCTCGCGATCAAGTCGTTCGGCCTCCTCTTGATTCTTCAAATTCTCAGCCTCTACTCGTAACCTGAAGAACAAGCAAAATAAACCATTAGGCTTGTTTATATAAACACAAACTCTATCAGGACCACAGGCTTTTTCGACTTCAAGCAGCCCGTGTTTGAACAGTGGATAACGTGTTCAGAGAAAACGACAAGAAATATTAAATTACCTCTCTTCCTCTTCTTCCCTGAGCATTCTTTCTTCTTCTTCCTAATTTGTTTTTAAAATAAAAAAAAGTTATCATCCCTCTGTTACATGGTTACAACACTCACCAAATCCAGGATAGTAAATTAATTTCCGTTTTATAACGCGATAGGAGAGCCTTACAGTTGTAATGAAATGAATTTACACAAACGTTGTAAAAAAGTTGATCAGTGGCTAGGCCATTTGGAAATACAAAGTTACCTTTTTCCTTGCTGCTTCTTCTACCCTCTTCTTTTCGTTTTCAATCCTCTTCGTCTCTTCTAGTTCTCTCATCTTTGCAATTTCGGCATGTCTTTGTTGTTCTTCTTTTTGGCGTCTCTCTTCTTCTTGTTCGCGTTTCACTCTTTCCTCTTCCTCGTGCTACACAATAAGTCAATGGAAAATTTTATTATCAAAACAAAAAGTATTCTCAAACCGTCCCCCAAATAAGGAAAGGTGCATGAAGAACACTCGAGTTCCCAGCTTAGTTATAAAGCTACTTCTTCCTCGTGCTAAACAAACGAATGGAAAATTTCACTCATCAAAACATCCACAAAAGGAACAAGTTACATTGAGTTACAGCAAAAAATACAACTCTGGAGGAGTGTATTTCTGTTGAAACGACAACCAAAACGAATACCAACTTCATAGAAATTACACTCTGTTGCAGTGTTTATTTAACAAATCTTCCCGCTGGAACTTACTTGTCTCTTGAGCTCTTCAAGTTCCGCCGTCTTTCTTTCATGCTCAAGCCTTTCAAGTTCCCTATGAAGAAGAAGAAGAATGATTCTTTCAAAATTCTGTCTATTATGTAGACCGGAAACCCGCCTCTTGATACGTGTGGGGAATGCGTAGAAGTTGTGATAAAGTTATAGACAGGTATCCTGGCTAACGTTGTACTATCAAACCCCGTATATCTGGCATAAACATTAATCTAACATTGGCAAGACGACAAAATGAAGTTGAATTTTTTTTTTCGAACCTCCTCCTTTCTTCTTCGCGTCTTTTCTCTTCCTCTCTGCGTCTCTCCTCCTCGATTCTCTTCTGCTCCAATAATCCAGCATACAATACTCTAGCTTGGCGACCTCTTTCCATCTATAATACAAAACAAAAGTCATAATTTTGATCGCCCGCATTCCACCTAGGGAATTTTTGTTCCAAGATCAAAGCACCCTATTGCATTTTAGAGATTTAACTACTGTCTGCTATCACAAGAATACATCTAATAAAATTTTTGAAACGCACAAATAATAAATAAATAAATGATAGAGAATACCGCTTTTCTATTTCTATATATAAAAAAGCGAAGAGAGGGCTGGGAACAAGGTTGGTTAAGACGTCATAGCTTTACCAAATGTGACGTCAAATACATAAATTCACGTTGCTTCATGGAATTATTTGAGTCATACTCTAGCTCTCGTTCTGATCAGACGTGTTTTTAGCCCTTTTCAGATAGTTAAATAGTGAAGAAAATTATAATTAGCAGTCATTGCAAACATCATTGTATAATTGTGTAAATAATCATAAAATAATGGGTTTCAACAAAGACATTGGTTCAGTTTTCATGAAGAAAACAAAGAACAAGAAACAAAAGAAGAACGAGAAGAAGCAAAAACAACAGCGTCATTCTTCCGAGAACAAACGCGCTTCTTCTTCTATCGTTAAAGTTGAAGTTAAAGAACAAAATCTTACAGGTAAAAGTGGATTTTATTTAAATATCAAAGGATAAGGTTTGTTCAAATAACATGTAATCGTTTATTCCAGGTAAATGTTCTTATACTTATAAATTTCTTCACTCTAGGTATCATCAAAGACAACTTTACTAAGTTGTACTCGATATCTCGTGGAAAATTGCTTACATCAGCATCAGCAGTTACCCACAAACCAATGCGTATCAATTCCATGGAGAACTGTTGCGAGAACAGTTGCATTTCACCAGGATTGAGAACGCCAACTTTTGCCACTGGTCAACCTTTGCCAATACCCGATGAAAACGCTGTCGTAATGGCGGATGATAACATCAGTTTAAGTTCTTTTGATATTTCTTTGGATGATCGAAGACCGTGGTCACCAAAGCCACTTCTGAAAGTGTACGGCTTTGATCAAAATGGACAAGAAATCGAAGAGGATGCACCTCCACGCTTGACATACGCCTTTTCTGGTGTTAGAGAAAGAGAGGAGCATATCTCGGAGAAGTTGATCTCCTACTGTTCATCGAAACAAAACAAAAAACCAGTACCATCACTGGATACTTCTAAACATGTTTCACAAACTGTTGCAACTCCTCAAGAACCAAAAGGAGAAACTATGGAAGAAGTCATTAAAAACATTCGAGAACATCGAGCTGATTGGACCAATGAGGAAGAAATAAATGTGGAACCAAGAGTTCGAAGGAAGATCCTCGAAGGAAGTTATCCAAATTTCACAGTAACGAATGAAAATGAATTGTCAAGCTTATTGAGATTCGTCTGGAAGGGAAAAGTAAAGAAATTGAAGAAGTACCTTCAAGACGAATCAAAACATTCCAAAATCAACAGACAAGACTCGCTTGGTAGAACCGCCTTGCACTTTGCCGCCTCTTGGGGCGATGAAGAAATAACGAGATTGCTCTTAAAGGTACCGGGAATCGAATTGAACTTGAAAGATGGGAATGACATGACACCTTTGTTTAAAGCAGTAGAAATTAAATCATTGCCATGTGTTAAACTGTTGATAGAAGCTAGTGCAAAAGCAAGAATTCCTTGTCGTGACAACAGAACATTAGTTGATTATGCGATCACAGAATTTGGAGATGAATGTTTTCCCGTTATCAAGTACCTTTACCAAGAACGTGGTTTGAGAGATGTGCGATACGCCGAAGATCACATGACTTTACTACATCACACCATCCTTGTACGGAGTCATGTATCTGTCACAAAAACTATCGAAATGATGATTGACTGTGATGCTGACATCGACGCTGTCGAAGGAAATGGTAGATCACCACTCATCCTTGCAACCATTGCCAATCGTGCCGATATCGTTTACGTTTTGTTACGTAACTTTGCCGATGTCGACATTTACGACAGCTTCACGAAGAATGCCATCCGCTACGCCAAAGAAGGGTCCGAGTAAGTAAAGCTAACAACTTTATCTTAAAAACTTTATCTGAAACAACCTTCAGGAAAATACTCCAAAGTATTTAGTGTTGATCTTTATGATCTTTCTATTTAGATGTTACAAGCTTCTACGTAACTGCCATGGCAACAACACCCGAGTTTTGCAACCGGTAAACAAGCCACCCAAAGTTCAACCAACAACATCGATCTACACCCAAAACGATCAATGCATGAACCCAAAAATGGCCGACCCTGAATACAGAAACTACATCACCAACCTATTTCTTGCCACAAAATATAAAAACTAAATACCTTTATCTTTTTATATCGAATAAATTTATATTATATGTATATATACACATATAAATACACGTGTTCTTTCTTAAGTTCCTAATGGAATTTTCCACCCATTTTAAAGCAAGTAAGAAAATCTCGAGAATCAAAGAACTAAGAACTATAAAGTATGTCTAATGACCGATACGTTAAAGAGAATGATGTCCTATGTACGTCTAGGTACCCTGTCCCATTGCCCGCATATGAAACCCAGATAAATAATTGATAATAATAACAATAATAATTAAGAAGACAATTAAAAATATTAAGAGGAGTTAATTTAATTTATCAACCAAAAAGTAGATCATAATTTTTTTAGGTTAACAATTCACATACCCTTTGGATAGTGGCGGCTGCTCTCCTCTTTTCTTCGTACTTTCTCTTACACAAGTAACCCTATAGTAAAAAAAATTGTAAGAGTTAAATGATACCATTTCTACGGCAGTTTTTAATGGAACACAAAATATTAACACTGTCTGAATAGTAAATCAAAATCGCAAGAGATTCGAATTAGTTAACACACTTCATTAAATTGTTTCTGTAAAAACTCTAACCCAGTCGGCATTGAATAATCACTATGCCGGAGTGTGCTTTCTATTGAATTTACGTCCATTAAGATTGGCATTTCAATAGCAAACATTCTCCTCCGAGTGTGTTTCTGAAGAAATTGCCCACTGGGAAAAAGTACGTCACGAAGCTTACCTTATAAACTTTTTGTATGACAACAATGGCCATTTTAGTTTTCAAATATTTTCTACGTGAGACGTAACCAATGATATGGTTTAAGATCACGTGACCAGCCGTTTTGAGATTCTTACTTCGGTGAATCTCAATTTCAGCCTCCAATTTATCTTTCAAGAAAACCTAAAGAAAAAACATTTTTTATCAAGGTTTACAGTACATACAATAAAAATTACTTGTTCTTAGGTAACGAAGGGAATTCAAGTAATTTTTAATAGAATAAACTTTTGTGGTTTCTCGTATAATTTGGGAAATATTTCAGACTTAGTCATTTGCGAAAGTTTGTTCCATTAAAATGGATTGTTCCGAATATCATTGAAAAAAAAAATTATACTTCAGAGGTTTACTCCAAACAAAAGGATAAATTTTTGACGAGACGAGAGTGTTATGCTAACCTTGGTTTTACCAATACGATGCAATTCCCTTTTAGGGTCAAATTGAGTTAAGCAGAGAACACTGTTGTCCTTCGGGTCAACCATCATCTTCTTGTTGAGTTTGTAAAACAAAGCCTTGTATCTAAATTTGAAAAGAATTTACATTATTTAGGAAGAATTAGATAGATACGCTAGTAAGTGTGCCTTACGCTACATGATCAACCCTCAGTTAACTTTCCACGGAAAATTGAGGACTGAAGTGAGACTCGAACTCACGACCTTCGCAACGCTAGTGCACTGCTCTTACCACTTGAGCTATCCAGTCACTATCAGTCAGTCAATCTCTACAGTAATCGATATTATTAGCTGGCTAAATACTATATCAGTATCATAGATGGTGCCCGGGATAATCAAGGATATAGCGTAAGGCACGCTTACTAGCGTATCTATCTAATTTGTCATAAGACCTCTGAGGATGTTCTGAATATTTGGAAGAATAAAACTCAATTCTTTTTTAAAGAAAAATTTCAGTCAGCAAAAATGTTTTAAAGCGCAATAGAACAAAACTCTTCTCCACAGGAGATTTTTGGAGAATTTATTCTCGAATTCCATGAATCCTTTCTGGTATAAGGAGGAGTGCAAGTGAGAAATTGTTCAATTTAAACAAAACACTTTTCTTACCTACTAAAGAAATCTTCATAGGTTCTACGCACAGGAAATCCAGCCTTGCGAATTTTTACAGTTTCTAACATACCGGAATATTTCAATTGATTTAATACCACTTCATTATCAAAATTGTCCTTAATCTACAAATGAAAAATAAAAACAATTGGTAGCACAATCCATCATTTGGAAAATCATCCATCAAAATTAGCAGACAGTCAGGTTCCTTTAGAAGAATTTAAGTTTTTCTAATTTAACAAAGTCTTACGTACCTTTTTAGGGTTGGGTTTCACACATCTGACAAAATATGGATTCGCATTGTTTAATGCTGTCATCAAGGAAAATAAAGAATCCTAAAATAAAAAATTATAATGCAACAATTATCACTTACAAGGCGTCCCATAAAATGTCTTGTTAAACAAGACATACAGATCCTACCATAAAGAAAACTGGTAATTATATTTATAGTCATCACATGACGAGACATGCTTTAAAAAAGTATAAAACAGTATTGATCCTATCCTATTGTTAAAATATATATTAAAAACACAGTGTTTATTTCTGGGACACTCCATTACATTTCAAAATCACAATAATCAGTATGATACAACCAACATAATTTTTTTTTTTTAAACATACTTTGAACTGTGAGCTAACAGTTGCTTTTTTGGGTTTCTTTGATCTCTTTTGATTGACATTCGGATCTTCTTTTTTCTTCAGAGTATCAAGCATGTCATATATAAAATCAGATCTAAAGACAAAGACAATAATATATAGGTAGAATATTCAAGCTCCACAGCCTTTAAAAGCAATATTTAGTTAAAGAAAGTAGAATTAAAAATCGATCACAAATAGTGTGGGTCCAACAAGGAACGATGCAAACTACAAGGATTAGGGAGCACAACATCAAACAACCCCATCAGCATGGAAAGGCTGGCTACAGATGTTTTAAAATCCTTTTTCCTTGCAAATATTCAACAAATATTCATATTCCAGGATTTGAAAAGTATATTCCAGGTTTTCCAGGAAGAAATTTCAAAAAGGTTGTTTTTCAAGGAGATTTCCCAGTTATAAAATAATTATCTCAAGCAAATAAAACATACCGGCTTTCTTTAAGGGTGTTTAGCAAATCCTCTCTTAATGTATCTCTGTTCTTCAGTAGGAAACCATCAATTTCATAAAATACCTAGAGTAAGACAGATACCAATAAAACATGAATATCACTGTATATAATGCTATGATACTGTAAGAATCAAACATCATTATATCTAAACTAGCTGGTAAACAAGTCGCAAGGACACTGAAGAAAGACTGATTGTGCCCGTCGTTAGGACCCGAGCCACGAATAGTAAAAAAAATTGGCAAATTTTTTTTTTTGGCGGAAAAAAAGATTTCAGCTGGCTACCATTTCGAAATACGTACATACAAAATACAGCTTAATTCTTATATAGACATTTTTTATTTACCTCACCAGCATAATGTTTGATACCAAACTTGTTGTTGAGTACTCTGGGCTTCACGTAGAATTGATTTTGCTAGAAAAGATTTTTCAAAAAGGTGTTAGAAAGAGGAATATGTTACAGCAAACGAAAAATCTGTAAAAATATTTTTTACTTACTGCATGATTCTCATGGAGTTTTGTTAACAAAGATTTATCTGTGCCTTTTGGGAAATGGCTTTCCTCATCAATCAAAGATAACAAACCAAGTTTCTTAAAGGAAAAGACAAAGAAACATTACACCACTGTTAAAGATCAATTTTTTCAATCAATGAAAAACATTTGGTAACTAAATGAAATAAGTTTACTTTTTCCACCAGATCAAGACATTCACCATTATCATTCCAATTTATGTCTGACCATTCTAAACCTTCTCTAAAGAATGAAGAAGAAAGGTGTTATGCTTTATTTGAGTATTGTGAAGAGACTGTAATAAAATTTTGTGATTAGCTGGCATTTCAGTGAAAACTTTCTTAATTTCAAGCACACATACAGTACAGAACCAACAACTACTGTATCTTCTATATATTTTTTAACAGTTGCAATTCAAAAAGATTTCCTAGTTGATAATATATCAAAGTTAGTTACCTGTTGTACTCAAGCTGTTCCAAAGAGAAGATATGTTTGTTAAAATATTCTTGAAGTTTTTCATTGGCGAAATTGATATTAAATTGCTCAAATCTGTTGACCTATAAGAAAGAAGTTAAGAAGATATAAATTTTGTTTACAAATCTTTGAAAACTGCTAAGACATTGTAAAAGGGTTCTTATACGAAATTACCATCACTATCATAAATTACTTCACCAAAAAGCCCAATTAGTAAAACACTCACCTTAAAGTTTTCAAAACCAAAAATATCTAGGACGCCAATAGAGAAAAATTCTTTAGGGCCCTTTAGTTTGACGTTAATCTTTTGGATGAGCCATTTGAAACATGATTGATATAAAGCCATGGCAACAGCATCACGAGAATCAATGGCCTGCTCAACAGTCAACGGACTCAAGATTTCTTCTCCACGCAATGTCATACTCTTTTGTGTCAGTGCATCATTGAGGTTATAAAGATCGACTTGCAGTAGATTTGACATGTTCTCCAATACTTGAGAAAAATAAGAAAACAAATGGATGAATAAATTATAGTAGAACCAAAGTTAATCACTGTATCTACTGTAGGATAGCACCATCTAGACTGTTATCAATGAGGATCCTGAACACCTTCTACGGAACCTATGGAAAATAGCAATTTAAAAAAAGGGTTATCCTAATCACTGTGACTCAAAGTCACGATAAGTAGCCTTACAATAGTAGCATGTTAAATCACTCTGCCAGAGCTTTAAAGATTACTTCAGATCTTCAAAATTATAAACAAAGGGGGTAGTACCTGCTTTATCTTGAATTTGAGCACCTCCAGTGGTAATGAACTCAATGTTTCCAAGTTGCAATATACTAGATAACACCTGATGTACATTGTTTATTTGTTCATCTGTTAGTCCAACAACTCTCATGGCATTCTATAAAATAGAAACATTTAACATACAAAATTTGGCGGATTAGGGATTTGTTATAAAAGCTTTGTTAAACATTTTAATTTTAAAATGACTAAAAAGCTGCTATAAATAAAAATATAAAAAAGGGCTAATTTTTTTCACCTGATCAAAATGCTAATTTCTTTTTAATAGAATTGAAAAGATTTGTTTCATCCAATTTCAGAATGCTAATCATTTATAGTTTCAACATAGATAATAAACTTTTTTTTTTAATTACCAAAATGGAATAAATTTAACGCACCACAACACTCAAATAGTCTTCTTTGTCATTAAGTGATGGATCAGAAATACACCCACTTTGACTAAGGTAATAATACTTCTCTGGCGCATACAATAAGTAGTTTGCTAGAATGGGAACAAAACAGTATATATGTTTAACTGTTTAACATAACAAATCTCACTAATTAAATTCTGGCAAGAAATCTTTATCTGAAAATTCTGTACCTCTGTTCTCAGGAGGTATACCAGAGCAGAGACAATAAAAAATATGAAAATTTCTTTCCCCAGGGTTCTGTCGAACAACTCGGTTCTAAAATGAGAAGTAAACTTTATTGTAATAGCAGAAAAGTGAAGTCAACCACCAATAGTTACAGGTACAAATGTACTAAAAGAAAGACTAAATAAAGCGGCTTACCTTTTCCAATAAGTCTGATGAAGATTGGAGTTAAAGAAAAAGCTATGTATGACAACTTAAAATATAATAAAATCTTCAGAACTAATTTCCTTTAAAAGTTTATTTTAAATATGTAAAGAAGTTAAAAGAAGGTATATATTTAATCTATATAATAAAAGCCGTATTCCCTATCTACGCATTTAGGAATGTTTGTAGAGAACTTTTGTAAAAAAAAAAATCATTTTTTGAAACTCTCCCGAGAATTGTAATTAAAACTATATGTCACAAGGGAATCAATTAAAGACTT
>JAYRBV010084110.1:9342-23345 GCA_036023255.1 Mitrocomella polydiademata
TAGTTGATTTTCAATATGCACATATGAATGAACATATGAACATTTTTTTTTCTGGGGTCAGTTCAATAGTCCAAATGGTTGATGGTCCGAATGGTCATTAGCCCAAACAATATTTTTTTCCAATTTTTAAAGTTTTTCCATAATATATTCAAATATGCAAAATTGTTGAAATTTCCAATTTTTATTTTAATCTGATTATAAAGAAATTAAATAAATCTGCAAATTTTAAAACAATTTCGAATTATCGACCGTTCAACCTCTGGACCTTATTCTGGACTTTTCTCTTATCTAGAAACTAGAATTTGGAATGTTATCCAATAATATACCTAAGATTGGCAATGGGCGATAAAACCCAATTTTAAGAAATGCATCTTATTTGAAAAAAAATATTTTTAATAAAGAACATGTTGTGGAAAGCCGCTCAAGAGACAAGGATGCATATATAAATCTGCTCAAAAGAAGGAGGGCTCGAGGCTGGTAAACGGTACTTAACTATTAGGAGACCCGTGATAACTGCTACCTTGGAGGATATAGAGCCGCCCGCCGTCATCACCTTTCCATTTTGCTGAGTCACGCCCCCACCGCCACCGCCGCCGTAGGTGCAATGGTTGACAATTTCTTCGTAGTTAACAAAAAAACCCTCGCCAAGTAAATCTTTTTCAAACTTCTTCCGTCTAAAATGGTAAAAAACAGAATGAGTAAAATCGTAAAAAACAGAACAGAAAACAATGAGAATGTATCCGATATTGTAATTTTGAATTTTAAAATGATTCATCACCCTTTGACTTTTTGACATTGTAATGGCGCAAAAATAATTTAATGTTCAGGAGACGAGATCGGTAAGACACCTGAAATCTAAGAGGAGATGTACTCCATTTTGCCAATTGCTAAAAATTTCGAGGGGCAAAGCACTAGAAAAAATCTCGTACAATAAGTTATAAAAATCATAAAATATAAAAAACATAAAATCAAATAAAAAAAAAAAGAAAAAAAAATCTAAAATCGCAAAAAATCAAAAAATCATTTAAAAAAATCAAAAACTCTCGTACAAGATTTTTCGAGTGTTTTCATCCCTGGAAAAACTTCGTGTAACTTTAAGTAAAATATCTTGAATTATACCAAGTAATACACTTACTTGTAAACATAAACTACAGCCAATGCAATCACTATAAATAGGATACCAAATATGATTGCTAGAATTTGAATCATGGTATTTTCTTTGTCCGTTTCGTTTGTTTCTATATAAATAAAAAATTGAATGGATGAATGAACCGAAAAAAATCAATGTCTAGGATTCCCAGTAAAGAGTTTGTCTTGAATTTTTTCGAGGGAAACAACCAACATAAATGCTAGTCAAGACCTTGATCAAAACACGCAATGTATGCAAATCAGACAACATAAATCCTTCTTTGTTATGAGTTGTTAAATGATAGTCACAGATCGTGAGGATGATCTGTGACTATGAGCAATTATTGAATTGTCACGGAAACAAATCACCTAACAAAATTTTGGGTTTTTTAGAACCATCTTGAAAGAGAAATTAAACTAATTTGAAGTACGAATTGTAAAATTGAAATCAAAATTAGAAAAAAATATATCTAACCAGTGCATTTTTCTCCTTGGAAACCACACGGGGGTTCGTCCACAGGTGGCGCTGTAACACCACCGGGCCATATCACCTTGACGCTTTTTGAAATTTCGCATTTTCCATCACCAGTCGTTTCGTAAGTGCAAACATGTTTAGCCTTCCCGTGTTGGTAATTCACAAGTTCGTAGATCGGAAACCGGTCTCCCACATCCGTCAAAACCACCTGCCCGGATTTTCCTGCAATTCAGATTTTTTTATTTTTATTATCATGCACGAATATTTTTACCCACACGTGACGCGTGTAAGCCAATCAAATTACTCGATTAAAAGAAGTCACTTTATTGCGGGGCACTAACAGCCTTTCAGTACTAAGTAGACTGCTACTAAAACTATGCTGAGGAACAACTTCAAGGGCATTAGCATATAGTTCGTCTGTCGGTTTGAGACCATTCGCTTTTCTATAGATAGAAAAGTCTCTTAAATTGGTCTGGCAAATCGAGACAACCTTCATCAAATGTCTCGTTCTTTCAGACACGTTTAAGACGATTTTGACCGGTGGTGAACGACCTCTTAGTAATGAGACATTTGATGAAAGTTGTCTCGCTTTGTCAGACCAATTTAAGAGATTTTTCTATAGAAGAACGAATAGAAATGAGAGGTTGTCTAGACTAAATTGTGCTAGTCGTTAACTTTCCCTTTTCCGTTTTACAAATTTGTTCCAATTCATGATCAGTCGTTCTTTTATAGAAAAGTCTCTTAAATGTGTTTGTAAAATCGAGGCAGCTTTCATCAAATGCCTCGTTCTTCCAGTCTTTTTTATGAAGTTTAGACAAGAAACTTAGACAACCTCTTAACATTTCCTTATTATTATTCTTATTACTATTATTATTAATAATTAAACAGGGTATGTAGGGAACGAACTTTCCTTCGGAGTCTATAAAGAATTCCCGTGAATTCCCGATTTTCAGAAAGAACCGACTTCAGTCTAGAGGTTGTCTTATTCGCTGTCACCGGTTTCATTGTTTCTTGCCCTTACTGTAATTCAAAGCCTCTATATTTTCATATTATACACGAAACTAAAGTAAAGTAAACATGTGGTGGAGCTTTTCTAGCTGGACGAAAATATATATTTTACGGGAATATCATATTATCACATATGGGGGAAAAGCGGGAAATACGGAATACGGGAATCATTTCCCTTCTACTCTTCTGTTTTACATGGAAAGGGCAAAAAGTTGTTTAATATTGAGCGACTAGGCCCGAGTAGGACAAGGACAAAAGAAGCTTATTTCACAGGACTTTATAACTAATATAAAAATTGTTTTCAAAATTTACCTTTGAAATTAGCATTGAAGATATGTTTCATAAGTTGCGTGGCATTGTATGGATCCCCGCCTAGTGACTTGGTTTGATTGTAGGCTAACGCGTACAGATAAATTGCATCGTACAGAAATGCTGAATCAGCATGAACCTAAAAAAAGTATAGTGTTTATTTAGTTATAACTTATACGTAACACTGTTCCAAAGTTGTTTCTCATTTACCTACTCAGATTATTGAATGTTTTTATCCAGTATAGCTTCCCCAGAGTCCTTTCTACGTTACAAAGCACATACAAACAATACCTGTGCTCAACTAGCAATGAGAAAAAAACCTACTTCTTCATCAGGACCCATGGTATGGAAGAATGGTTCTTCTTTCATTTTTTGTCGAACTTTATCGCGAAATGCTTGGAAATTTTTCTCCCCAGCGCTTTCTGGTGATTGTAAACTCATGTCCAGAAAACCATTGAAGGCCGTCTCAAGGCTGTAGGGTTTGAGCCAGTCTGCATTTTTCCACTCTCTGCTGACCTCAAAATCCATGGTTATGAAGACATATTCACCGTTAAACATTCCCATTCGACGAGCTTCCACCAACAGCTTTGATGTTTCTGGATGGTAACCAAGTAGCGCGAAAACTTGAAAAAAAAAGAGAAAAAAAAAATTTTTAATTTTTGATAGTCACAAACTTACAACTCTCTATATCGCGGCGAACAGTATTTTAACACAAAGATGGAGATCGCGAAAACTATTTGTCGCTCAAAGGGGAGATCACTCTATCTATTAAAGGCACAATCTTTAGCCTGTACCAGGCCGCTGTCCGGTACACAGGACCGAGGAGGAAAACAGTTAACAAGTCCTTATTTTTAGTATGTCAGCTAAGTCATTTTTATTAAAAAGAATTCGACAAGGATAAGGAGCCTTGCTGATATTCAATAAATGTTATTTTTTTTGTGCATCTCACAGAATACGAAAAACTTTTCAATTCTGGACCGCTATATAAACGCTAGACCGGAGTCCTGTCCTATTTTTTTCCATCCAGCAAATTATACGGGAAAGAGTTCTTCAAATGTGTGGGAAGGGTAAATAAAACGTAGAAAGGGCTCCTGGCTATATAAACGCTAGGAGATTCAGTTTTTGTTTTGGCCATAAACTATATCAGACCATGGATTACAATGGATTACCACAAAAATAATTAAAATATCAAAGGGGGATTAAAATCATTCTAGGCCTTCCAAAAAGGCTCGTTAAATTCTTAATTCTTGTGGATTTTAAATCTGATAGCTGTTTTATTTTTCTCTCAACTGAACGACTTTACAAACATTGATGGTATATCCTTATACGGTACTAACAAATCAAAACCCACACAATGCACATAACAGTATAACAAGAATTCTCAAGGGTGGAGAAAAAGAAGGAAATATTAATATCCGGGATACTTCCGGCTAGGATGTCTCCGGTATTCTTCCTTTCCGTACTTTACAAAAAAATATGTAGTACAAAAGTCAACAAATAAGTGAGCTATTTCGTCTTTTCCGTATTTTCATAAGGAAATGCGGTTCGAGATTTTGTTTATAGTTTATGATGCCACGGTATCGAAATTCTTTTGACATTAGATCCCTTTGCCACGCAGCATTTTGACAAAAATATCAAGGGTATCAATATCAAGTATCGAAGGCGTACCAGATGACTCATACGTCCAAAATAGACGGGACCCGAACTTTTCTGCCCACTGGGTACAAACAATGAGGCTTTAAAGTCAGAAATCTAAAAGCGTCATCAAAATTAAGTGGTGCTTCCCCCTATTTATATTACTATGATTAGGTATGTATTTCCAACCTTTTAAGGGAGAAAAACATTTTGGAACAAATTTGAAAGTGGTAAATATTTGGCAAGATTTTATTTTTTTCTTCGTGTAAGTCGAGGTTATACAAAATTAATAAGGGCGGGTGGGCGGGTTCGTGGGAAGCAACCTACTAAGTCTAAGAGGTATATCTAAAATACGACAACCGAACATACAAATTACCATGTTTTTTAAACTTTCATATGCACTGCACCACATGCACCATATGCCTAAGATTTTCAGCGCGGAGAAAATTAGACATAATTAGTATTTTTTTTGTCACCGCAAATTTAAATCCACCGAAAATATGGACATTGCTAGCTTGTGTTAAGTTCTGGCTATGCACGAAACAAAAATAGTTCTGGGGTGTGCCAAATTAAATCCACGCCATTTTTTCTCCAGCGTTGAATTAAATCCACGCCAAAATTAGGCAGTTACCGTATAACCCTTAATACATGTTCGTGACAAAAAGTTGTTCAAATAACAATACCCCAGTGAAAACAATAACAATACCCCAGTGAAACAAAGAACAACAAGGTGTAACATAGTCCAAGAAAGAAAGAAAAAAAAGGTACTTACTTCGGACTTTGTTTTTGGCTAGTTCCAGTACCTCACGATAATCGTTCTTGTTCTGATCATAGGCTAGTTTATCCACCACTGTAATATTATGCTCACCAAGATTCTTAAAAACCTCTTGTGCGAATGTGTGCCAGCCACTTTCCTTGGATACGACCAGTGTAACTAAATTCCAGTTGTAATACTTCATGAGCGTCGCCAATTTCTTACTCAGTGGTTTCGGGTGGGATCTCACAAATGTCTTGGTCCGGGCGAAAGTCGGGTAATATTTCTTATCGGACAACGTATTCTTGGAGCAACTATAAGAAATCATGGGCTTCTGTAGGTAGGCCGCTAACAGGCCGCCAGAAACGCAACCTTCGCTGCAGTACGGCCCGATGTACGCGTCCACACCCTGTCGGCCCTCACTCTTTTCAGTATAATACAACTCAGCGGTTTCTCCGACCGACGCCGAGCCACTGCATTTATCGTCTTTAAAAATAAAGTCCAGATTCTCATTGGGCATAATATCAGGGTTATTGTTTATATCGTCAACTGCTATCTTCGCGGCCGACGCTAGTTTTTTACCAACCGGCCAAGAGCCGGTCCAAGGTACAAAAAGGCCCAGTATTACTTTAGTTTTATTGGTGCTAATTAATTGATTGTTGTTGTTAAAGGTCTTTTGTGCCATAGTGCCATAATATGAATACTCGTATAACAGTAGCAAAACAAGTAACTGCCTTGGAGTCCGACTCAACATTCGCCTATAAATATTCATTGCTGTAGTGTTCTTTATAGTTAAATTATTTCACCCCAAAAAAATGGGACCTGTTTATTCTTCTTCTGTTATAATAGTATTTTTTTCATCTAAAAGATAAATAACAAGTGAAAAAGATTAAAAAGATAGTCAGGCTATAATCTTTTTTATTTATTTGTCAAAAAAATTCCTTCGGCGAAAATCGAAACCATTAGATAGAATTTAAACTTTGTTCAATATTATTATCCACTCATATAGTTGCGTTTCAATTCAATTCATGATTTCATCAAATGTCTCGTTCTTCCAGTCTATTTTATGAGGTATTGACAATATGAATTGAAACAACCTCACTAATGACCTGGTAGTTTTTGACATTCTGATGGTACCGCCGTCCAAATATAAAAAGGCGAAAAGATGCCCTGGGATCGAAGTTGAGACAGTTCCTGTAGATATTGCCCAGCATGCAGCAAATATTTCATTGTGCGTCAAACATTTCTTTAAACAACAGAACTGTAATCAAAATAAACAATGGCAATTTTTACGAGACACCCTGTATGCTTCTATCGAATATAATTCCCAATGTGGCACGTCCAAAAGAATTCACTTGTCAAAACCTCATCAAATAGACTGGAAGAACGAGACATTTGATGAAATTCGCCTCGGTTTTACAAACATATTTAAGAGACTTTTCTATGAAAGAATGACTGATCATCTTTTGGATACACCAGCTCCGTATGCTAATTAACATACCTACTCCCAAACAGAGGAGAGACTACTGGAGGGGGTACCCCCGTCTCTCTTTCTTTTAACTCTAGGAATAACTCGAAGAGAAAGAGAGATGGGCGATATATCGTGCAATCTGATTGGTTTAGAATTATCAACTGTAAACATTGTTGTTATCAACGGCCATCTTGAATAAAGTTGATTTCACCATGCTATTTTTTCCCCTGGATTATTTGAGAGGTGTGTAAAAAATTGCATGGATACCCAGGCTAAGAGACTACCCGCAGTACTTAAGAGGGAAAATAATATCATCGGTTCAAGCCACCTGCGTAAAAACATAAGGCAAGTAGAATCAAGAAACAAAATAAAAATGTTTAAAGGACGCCTAAAGCCTGTACTTTAATAATTTTGCCCGCTAAATCGCAAAATGAAATTCCGCGAAGCTAATGGAATTAACATTTAAACACTTTTTCGTAAAAGTTAAAATTATTTTATGTGTATATTACTATCACGAAATCTCACCACAATAAATTCCATTCGGTTATATAAAATTCACTTAAGAGTAGCAACCTCCTACCCAAGCCGTATGCAGGCTTCGTCTCCAAACATAAAATTGATAACCATTTGGCTATAAAATTCACTTTTAATGTATTTTCTGCAACCTCCTACTTAATCCATAGACCACCATTTGCTCTTTGTTCGGATATTTTACTATTTAAAATATCTTCTACCTTGCCAAGACTGGAATACCAAATACAGCACATTTTACAGTTTTCATAAAATAAAACAACAACAAAAAATGTCTCTGTTAATCTTCTCAACCTGCTGTCTGGCGTTCCTTAAGTACCACTAAAACTCTCCCCAGGGGTTCGTATAGTTATATGTAGTCCAGGTTTTTTTTAACGGCGGATAAATAATGGGCCCGACGCCAAGAATAAGTATTCGGGTCTGTAAAACGCACAATTAAAATGCCGTATGGGATACGGGGAGAAAATCACGGTGATCAAATAACGTACGCGCGTTTAAGAAGTGTAGACTTGTGACCTATCAAAAATTTAGATCAGTAAAATAATAGTTTTATATAAACTGTAATAATAAAAAATCTGAAACAAAATAAAGAATCCATCGTGTGACAGTACCGTGATAACAGCTTCCAATGACCTGACACTAAGACACGCTAAAGCTTCAAAAATCGTTTTTTTCTCCTCCCTTTTGCCGTTCACTACTTCCAAACAATTTCGTTTTTGCAAATAGCCTCAGATTATATTTTCCTCAACCTTCCAACAACCATAATTGACTCAACACGTACACACATACAAAATTCGATCAGATGATTCAGAAGAAAATATGAAAAAAAAAGAGATCGTCCTTTTACAAAATCCTCTGATTTAACAACTTAGGGCAATATTTGGTTCGCTCATTAATTCTTTCGTTCTTCCTCTTTTTTTTCTTTTTTTTCTTCCCTCAAGGAAGAATCAAAGGAATGACGAATGGAAGAAGCAAATATCATCGAACGCTATCAACAATCAACAATTCAAGTGCTAGGTCTAATTTCAAACATAGCTGGAAAGATGAAACTATACTTCCGAAATATTGCATTGTTCCTCCTAACTAAGACTTTACTCTCTTGTAGTATGTTACGATTCTGCTGATTGTATAATATAGTTCTCTTGGGAGATAGAATTGTAGTTCCAAAATATCGCAATGTCCCCTCTCTTCTAACTAAGACTTTGCTCTCTTTGTAGTATTATTCTATCATTCTGCTGATTGTATTTACAGTTCCTTTTAAAGAAAGAAGTACTGTTGTTCCAAAAAATATTGTCTCTCTTGACTAAGATTTTGTTCTCTTTGTATAGTATCCTACCGATTGGGTATGATACAGTGCTAAGAAAAAAAATCACCACCTTTGTTAAAAACATCAACTTTTCATAAAACATCTCTTTAGTACGCCTCGTACATAAATACTCCTCTTGACTTAGGCAAATTGCATTGTTTCTTCTAACTAAGAATTTGCTATACCTATGCTATCTACGCATTCTGCTGATTTTATATACCTTTGCCATGAAAACCAAGTTACGTTGAAAAAGGAATAATTGCGAGATATCCAGACAGCATGCAGCACATCGTTGTTGTATACCAAACCAAACTCTCTAAGATGGTGTTCAATTCTCACCATAAATGGATATGAAACCTGTGCGCGCACCCTCCACCTTTATGCTATTTTTTTATCGTTGTTTTTGGTGTACGAAGAAAGTTCCAGCCAAACTCTCTAAGATGGTGTACATTTCAAACTAAATAAGGCTATGAAACCCTTGCATGCACCCTTCACTGTTATGCCATCTTTGTATATCGCCACCTGTGTTTTCATAATCGTCGTTATTTGACCCATAGAAGTCTTCTCCGATTTATTTACAGTGGGTTGGTAGATTGGATTCCCTCCCTTTCCATTGATCACTTTTCATGATTTTTTTTCAGATCTGAAATGTAAACAAGCACAGTTTTAAAATGGATCCTATCAAAGAAAATATTGAAAGATCTACAAACAGTACTTGTCACGGGAAACTAATCTTTGGATAACCCTATAGACTAGATTGGTAGCCGTATTTTTAAAACTTCAGAATATGTATAAAAAAGCCGTACAGGGGTAGTAAGAAAGAAACTAAATATTTTACGCGATTTATAACTAATACTGAATTGGGGCAAGGAATAAAAAATACTAAAGTGAAGATTATCCAGGCTATAATTGAGTACATTTAAAATTATTTGGACAAAAAATTACGTAGTTTAATTAGTAGTTATGGTTTGAATTTGAACATCCAACACACTCCACGGAGCTAAATTTCCTTTAATTTGTTGGAGTAAACTAAATATTGACCCTCGCAATATTGAAATCTAAGGTTATAAAGGGGACTTAACATAAGATACATATAAATCATGTTCAACACTCAGCACTTATATAAGTTAATCGTGCACAGTTCATCCTTGTCAGCTTGTGTTTCAAATCACCCTGACAATCGCTAAAAGAGTGATAATCTATCTGAAACCGTTAGCATTACACAAGTGTGGAATATATATATAAAAAAGAAATACAATCCAACCAAATTCAGTGAATCTTATCACCAAAACACATCCACGCAGCACACTCTTACAGCAAACAATACTAAGAATGTCACATAGTCCAATTTAGCGATAGTCCTAATTTCCTCAATCGACAAAATATTCCTTTCAACGTTATTGACACAACAAAAATAAAATCAAAAAATCAAAGAATCTGTCAATGCAATGTACGGACGTGAATGTGAAAGTGACATTAAAACGACATTGATCGCGACTACAAGGAAACGGCTTTATTTTGAACAACACTGTAAACAAATCAGATCAACACTTAATGCGCCGTTATTAATTTCCTCTTTAAAACCATCAAACCATTTTTCAAGTGATTTGTATATTTTTTTCTTGAGAGGTTTAAAAACGCTATCAAGTTACGACACTATTAATCTGTCAGTAATCCCTAGGAGGAGAGGACAATAAACACTCCATGTTTAAATGCCTTTTGACCTCTTCCGTTTTTATTGACCAACCTCGATCCCAGGGCTCCGTTTCGTGCCCGGTATCAAAGAGATATCAAAAAAGCGAAACGGAGCCCTGGGATAGAGGTTGTTTATTGACAGCATTTCAAGGAATACGCAAAACACCTGGATCCATTGCAGTGGCGTTTTTAGAACAAAGACATACGTCTTTTTAATGGCTGCGATTTCCATTTAACTGTTAATCACCCTTCTCAGCAGATGCGTGAATATGTCTAAATCCACAACTGGTCTCAGTTAGTATCGAGTATCAAGTTTGTTTGTAGTAGAAAGGAGAAGACTTCTTTATCCCCCGAAACGAAACGGTATATCGGATACACTAGAGAATTCACGAATGATTCAAACCCTGTGTAAAAATTAGTATTTTGCATCATCCCGTCAAAACTGTTGTTTTCTAGGTCAATTTGCATTAAGTAATGATAATAAATCCACATGTTAATTGTTTATGGCCGTAAAGTTCAAGCTTTTATTAAGCTTTCCATATACAAAAGCGGTACGAATTATTCAGTGACACGCACACAAGGCTAGGATTGGGTGATGCAGCATATAATTCGTCTGTCGGTTTGAGACCATTCGTTCTTCTATAGAAAAGTCTTTTAAATTGGTCTGACAAATCGAGACAACTGTCATCAAATGCCTCGTTCTTTCAGGCACGTTTAAGAGGATTTTGACCGGTGGTCTCAAACCGACAGATGAACGACCTCGCAGGGTGCATAACAAAAGAATAATACCAGATAGATGAAACAAGGAGTTAAATAAATAACATTGTATTTTTGTATCCCCTTGGTTGAAAGTACTTAAAAAAACAAAACAGTTGTACCCAGCCGGCAAAATCACTAAATAACCTCTACGCAGGAGTGTGTTTTCTTTTGAAATTGCGTTCATTACGTCTTGCGTTTAAATAGAAAACACTCTTCTACAAAGTGGAATTTTGACGAAATTGCCTACTGGGTAATCGTTAAAGAAAAATTAATTAACTGTTAAGTTAAACACTTTGTACCTTTGGACTGGAAAAGTTGAAGGAAAGTTTTGTACATAATACATTGTTTTTTTGAATACGCACTATACAAGCCTTAGATTGAAACTACGAAGGAACAGCATTTTAAAAACTACAGATGTACCCACCCAGACTCTTGTTAATTGAGATTTAGCTCGACTTTAGAGTTACGTATAGAATCCTTTGTTAGAAACAGTGCGTGAAAACCAGCTGCACAAAAATTTCATGAAACTTTTTGCAGTCGTTTGGTGTGAGGTGTTCAAATTAACATGCAATAAACCTTTCCTTATTTTCACTGATTGTATTGTTCTCTCACACTATGATCCATCTTAGCAGCCTCGTTACCAGGGTCTTTTTTCGCTTTTTTACCCAATCTGGTATGTAAAAAAGAAGCGGATCGAAAAGCGCCCTGGGGACGAGGTAGCCATTTTAGATACCCTATTCGGAGATTTTAAGTGTCTCAACAAAAATACAACTGTAAACAAAAAAAAAGTCAACTGAAGTAGCTGTAACATTTCTTTCTTACGCCCTTGTATAGCTGCCCTTCTTACGCCCTTGTATAACAAAATAGTAAAGTTGCTAACTAAGGATTGGCATATTATAAAGCTCATACAGAAGAGTTTACAAGGGAAAAATCAGAGAAACTTGAAACAATAAAAACTTAAATTTAGCCATAAAATATGATAATAAGAAAAAGAGAAGTTGGAATTGCGGTAGGCTAAGAGTAAAAAAGTTTTGACAGGGGAAACGGGCATCTTTCTTCATTTTCTTTTTACAAAAATCTTTCAGTTTGCTCTCCTTAATCCTATAAAACCACTTGCAAAGAGAAGGATTACGGGGGATAATATTTTCTTCGTTTCAGTTACCAGTATTTTATAAACAAAAGCCCACCAACAAATTCCCCAAGTTTTATTCGCACGTGCTTGACACTTAACAAGCTTCGACTTTGTCGCTTTAAACATTTCCAAGCGAAAATTGACTAACGGTCCAACGGAGGAGGGAAAAACGCACTCCTTCACTGTGGATCTTACACAAAACATACGCAAATACCGGTTTATTTGGGCTCTTCACGCATTAACAATCTACTATGGTGAGAATTTTCAACAAGCAGGAGAAACTCCAACAGAGAAATCTACTATTTTTGAAAGAAGCTAAAACATTAATTTGACCTTTAACTTAAGTGGGTTGGCACATACTGTTCTCCTATAAATATTTTCAAAAAGCAGCAATATTGATATTTTGAGTATTAATGTTATACGTATTTCGTAGAGCACTCCATGAGTAATATCCCTCCTCGCATGAAGAAATTATTATTTACCTCCGGGGTATTTAGTATATAACACCGGTGGTAACGTGTCTTTTAATACGTTTCAATGTGTAGGGACACGTTACCACCGTGGTTTTCACTAATACCCTGAAGAAATTAACAATTACCTCCGGGGTATTTAGTATATAACACCACGGTGGTAATGTGTCTTTTAATTCGTTTTAATGTGTAGGGACTCGTTACCACCGTGGTTTTTCATGAAGTATCCTGGAAGGGGAATTGCAAATTTCTATTGTTAAATTTTCAACAATAGAAAGTACAATCGTGTCATGTCATATTCAGGGAACACCAAACAGCTCAATATCTCGGTTTACTTTAACAATAACGATGCTGGTTTTTATCATAATTACGGTTATTTTTTGCCAAATGGCACAGAACGATCTGACTCAGTCTGTATTACATGTTACATCGCATAGCCTAGATATCCAGGCAGTATTTTAAAAATCGACTCCAAAATTCGATGAAAAAATAGCTTGGTAAAATCAACCAACAATTCTAGTATAGAACTGCCACTAAAAACAAAGACAAAATTACAATATCAAAGCAACGAAACGAATCTTCTAAATATACCATTCTAGTAGGTTTACCTTTTTTACCAGCGTAATATTATGATAAATCATATTAACGCGTTATAATATTTTGATATCGGCATGCAGCTAGTGTGACAATGTGTTCTGTTAATATATCATTGCATGCGATCACCACCTTTGACACTTTCAAGACTTTGCAGATCTGCATTTTTGAAGAAGTTAAGAGGTTTTCGTCCCTGCCTTTTAAGAAATTTGTGTCAACCACAAATGTTCGCTTTTTGCGTGAAAACATGGTGATAGAGAAGTTTACGAAGTCTTAACAGAGCTATAGAGGTGGCGATCGAATGCAATGATATATTGACAGAACACATCGTCACACTAGCTTTATACCGATATCAAAACATTATAACGCGTTAATATGATTATCATATTATTACACCTTTGACAGCATATCCAAGAATAGGGAAAACAAAATACAAAACAGGATATTGAATGAAATGCAGATTATAGATTTCAGCATAAATACTCATATTCAAATAACAAATACCAGCAAGCCGGCAAAATCATTGAATAGTTACTATGTAATTCGTTACAATTGCCGTTTCAATAGAAAGCACTCTCCCCCAGAGGGTGTTTTTGACGAAATTGCCCACTGGGATGGTTTGTAAAATTTGTGCTCACCGAAAGTTAAACTTAAAGCTAAACATAATCGCGCGAGTAAATATATTTTTTTAGTTGGAGTATTGCGTGCCGTATCAATAAAAAGTACTCCTCCACCT
>JAYRBV010084111.1:0-15745 GCA_036023255.1 Mitrocomella polydiademata
TCTCACAAAAAATAATATGCAACGGCCTTTGAAATTGTCCTGGATTTTTTTCATTTTGTCCTTGAAATGTCCTGGAAATTTTTTTTCAAAATTGTGTTGGACACCCTGAAAAACCACTTGAGGTACCAAAAGCAAAAAAGTGTAGAATATCTTTCGGATTTACGAAGAATTTGATCTCGTTGGGTCGACAAATGAACGAGTCGCTTTCTCTCGATTCTTATCTTTATCCGAAATGGCTAAGGATTTTCATAGGGTTAATTTTATAAACATTGTATGTCAATGATCTAAATTCATACATATTGCGTAAGAATAATGAAATGACTTGATTCTTATTGTGGCTTCGTTTTTTATTGTTGATACATTATTTCGTTCATTCAAATGATCGTGAATCGAAAAAATATGTCGGGTGTATTATTCACATTTTATGCGGTTGTTCTTATATGTCATTTGAAGTATCTTTAACCTCTCACTCGCTTCTTTTCTCCTAATTTTGCAAGTTTAGAAACCCCTCTTGCTCTTGCTAGATTATTTTTTCATCGGGAGGAATACTGTGATTTGTTATACATCGTATTTTCTGTTTCAACCTTTGATTATACCCCCTTCCCATCTTTAACCTCTCACTCGCTTCTTTTTCGTCCTGTGCAAGTCTAGAAACCCCTCTTATGCTTTAGCTCCTTTCTTATTACCGAATCTTATCCGGGGAAGAACACCGATTTGTTTATATCCGTCGCATTTTGTTTAGAACATCGATTTCAAACACCCACTCCCCTTTCGTGTAAACAACCAAATACATGGTGGCGCTATGGTGGTTTTGAAATTCTCTTATTTTTAGTTTGTTTTTGTTTTCAAAGAATACCTCATCCTAAGTTTGTGGACAAATCCAGTATAGCTAGTGCTCCCTGGGCACTTCCTTAACTTAACAGGGAACCATTCAGGACGCACTGAAACTTGTTAATACGTCTTGAATTATTAAATTATGCTGAAGCAGGCTTCTGTTCGCGATTTCGCGTTCCACCAATCAGAAGTGCGGTCTGTGAGATTGTTTGTGCGCATCAATCACTCGATTCATAATTAAAGATATGAAACAGTATTCAACAAACTTACTCTTTGCTTGATTCCACCAAATCTCTTGTGCATAAATTAAAGAGTAAAATTTCAATCGAATAATCAAAAAAGAAAACAGTAGAAATATAGCGATTTTTTTTTCTGCACATCTTGCAAGTCGAAATTTTGTGGTGTATTCTATTGAGGAAGTTTTTTACAACTCGACGGTCCTAACTGTGTTTCATTTTGGAAACCGAAAAATATTCAGAAAGTTCTTTGACATATTCAGCTGATTTCAAACCGCACATTGGGTATTTAAAAGATTTACACGAGAGTTGTGTTTGACTCGATATTTATTTAAAAAATCAAAAGATACAAGAAGAAAACCAAACGGGAAGACATCGTAGTATTTTGGAAATAATGAATTAGAGAAGACGTATTTTTCCTGTTAGAATGTAGTATTGGTGTGGTAATATTGTGATATATTTGTATGGCAGAATGTATATGGTTCTACTGTTGGTAATGGGAGATTCAAACACCACCTCGATTATTACACAAAGAAGAATCGCAACTGCTGCGACTATAACCGCACATACTAATAAGCCGTCTTCTACCATCGATGTAAACAATGCTAGTAGTAAACCAGCCGGAACCACTACAAATAGGATCCCCGGTGCCCGTCTTCCTGGCGAAAAACGCTCCGGTAAAAAACCGGTACCGTTACCAAGAACCCGTTCAAAGCCGGTAAAAAATCCCCTTCCTACGACGTCAACAACGGCAAATAGATTTGCAATTGGTAAAGTGACCACATCTCAAATGAGATATGCCTCTAAGAAAACAGTTGAATCTACCACAAAGGTTCCAGCGGTAACGAAAAGATCGATAGTAAAACCTGTACCCCATTTACCTATCCGGACAACGACTTCTACGAACATTACAAAAACGAAAAAGGATAATAGTTCAATACCACAGGTCCGCAAACGTCAGGGGACTGCCCAAAAAGAAAATAACAAGCCGGTTGAGGAGACTAAGTGTCAATGCGATAAAAATCAAAATTGTATATGCCAAAAGGAGCACAGTCCAAAGAAAGGTAGCACTACTTTGAAGAAGACCAAATCCACCCGGACTCCACAACGAAAAGCTACATACGTTTCTGAACTTAACAAGGATATTCGTAGGAAGTTTCAACAGCAAAAGAAAGAAAATGCCGAAAAGGAAAAGAAAGAACTGGAGAAGGAGAAAGCGAAGGCGGAGAAAAAGAAACCTCCTAAGATCAAACCCAAACCACCCAGGAAGACTGACGTCATAGTAAATGAAAAGAACTTACAAAACAAACTAGGTGCGACTGGGCGTGTCGTTCACTGCCCGCTTCACTCCAAATTCGCTAACCAATTGTCGACGCGATTTATTAAAGCGCGCTGTATTCCTGAATGTCCCCAATACAACGAGCAAAAACGTAGTCGAAGCAACTCGCCGGCGAGTAGTATCTCGAGTGCCTCCTCCCCGGGTACTGAGAAGAGGAAGATCAAGTCTACGATATCGAATGTGTTTCGACCAAAGACAGCCAATTCTATTCCTAAGCCAACAAAGACAATTCCATATGTTATCACTACTGGTAAAAGAACTACAACTAAAAATGGTGGACCCGTACGAATACGTTCAGCTCCCCCTAATAATAATAGTAGTAAAACCGCTGTTAAGAAGCCTGTTCAGTCGTACCTTGTCAGAAATGGTATGTTACCTGAACCAAGCGTACCAGTCAAGGTGACCGTACCGCGTGGTGGCGCTAAGAAAGTTCGCCAGAAAAGCTTCAGGTTGAGTAGAACCAAATCGAAATCTTTCAAATACAAGAACAAACCAACAGTGACCGCCAAGAAATTGCAGAAGGTTACTAATGAACTATTGCATAAACCCCCTGCGATGGAGAGTGATGACAACTTTTCAGTAACTGACGATTGTCCATCCACTGATTTTCTCTCCACCTCAGATGGTCATAGCTCATCAGAGGATGCCATCTATCAAAGGCCTGTACCCAAAACTAAAAAAACAATTCGTAAGAAAAGCCTCAAGTTAAGTCGAACGAAAAGCCGATCGAAATCGTTCAGATCGTCAAAATCGAAAGCGGTTAAAAAGCGTTTAGCGAAGAAGTCGGACTCGCTGCTGAGTCAAGATAGTCTACAATTTGATGATGATAGTCTGGGTGATCAAGGCATACTGGATAATGATTTGAATATCGAGGACTTGGATTTAGATGAGGATTACAGCGATGACGAGGATGGCTTAGAATTCGAAACGGACGACGAACTAGTTAACTATTACTTTGAAGTGTTCAAAAGGGAATTCCCAGAAATTGTCGCATCAGCTAATCTTACTAAAGAAGAAATGGTTAGTTCCAATTCTCTCTCTCCCTCCCTCTCTCTCATCCATAATTTATCGTTTGTCAGCCATATCGACTATTCTGTGAAATCTGCTATTCCTAACTGCTGGTCAAAAGTTCGCCTCCAAGCATAGGTGGGGGTGGGCGAGTTATCCTTTCATTGATAATCCCACAAGTGTTCCGTTGCTGGTGTTTCGCAACGTAGGCAGGACGCTCATTGATATCAGTCTCTTAAGGGGCTAACCGGGGTAAAAATTCTTAATGTACTCGCTTAGAGATTCCCTTTGAGAGGATCGCTTCGATCATGTTAAAGTAGATATATATACGTTTATGTAGAGCAATCGGTCTTTTTCAGCAAGAAAACGAAAAAGAGGAATATTTTGACTAGCCATATACGTTTTGTTGTACTAGATATATACACCTAATGAGACTCTACACGAAAATGAAGGGGCAATTCATTAACATATTTTTGTATTTTTCAGGTAACCTTCTTCAATCCTTTGGTGAACAGGAGGCCACGATTGCAACGTCAAAAACAACTCTTCCCCAAAGCTAAAGGTAACAAGATTATTTGTCTCTCTTCATAATAATGGAAATTTAGGAATTTTGTCTTTCCTCTAGTTGAACAGTCTTCCATAAATGGAGTGAGCGACAAGGGCAGGAAAGGAATTTGTTTATGATTTCCCTTGTCTTTTCAAGTGGCTTCTTCTGGTAATGCGTTTGATTTGATTTCTAAAGTTTCGATGTGTGTTATGGTTTTTTGTAACTATTAGTAGCGGCATGGAAGAAGTTTTTGTAGAAATGTACATCATCCTAACTATCTTCATGTTTTTACTTTATTATTTTGATAATGGTGAGTGAAAATTACCTCAAATCGAGTTATCTTTCAGAATGTTGAGTCTAGCTGATCTCAATGAAGACTCCAAATCTTATCAATTTCTCTCTCGATTTAGGAAAACATTTTCTTCGAGCTGGTGACATGAACACGAATATTGCAACATGGGCACGTTTACTGAAGAGGGCGGCACCACCTTCCAGCCAGTCGTTCAGTCCGAACGCCGTGGTCGGTGGCAGTATGTCTAATTCGGAGAATAGCCTAAAGTAAGTTAGTTGTGCTTTACGTAATTGATTGCTCGGGGAAGACAACCATTAATGTACTTAAATGTTGTATAATTTTCGCTTACGTCAAATCCCTATTAACTTAATTCATTTTATAATGAAACAATTTCAAATTTTCATATCAAGAATGTTTATGTTTTATTCTTATTTTTTTTAATTTTCAAGTTTGATATGATATCCGCCGAAGAGTTAGGAGAAAGTTGAAATGGTAGCTCATATTGGTTTTTTTAACTTTGGCGATTTTATATTTGGGTTATGCCGTGTTGTTAGTGTTGAATTATTTTGAGCAATTAAAAAGTTGGAACGAAGATCTTCTTTTTACTGTGCTGCAAATTAGATGAATTAGATACTCTTTAATTGCCAATCATCGTGTGTTGAAAACCATTTCGGAAATTCTCCAAACACATTAGTAATAATTAAAGCAATTTCCTCTCTCCGCTTTTATGGTCTTACCATGGATATGATTTGTTAGCTCCCTGTAATATCTATATTAAGGCAGTACTCTAACGTAACATGACGCTTTTGTCTTCGCTTTCCTACATATCTTGTTAGTAAATTGCCGAACAGAAAAGCTGCTTTTCTTGTTGTTGATGTAGCGTTTGGTTTTGTTGTTATGAAAAAGATTCTCTTGTGTGTGGTTTCTGATAGTAATCTAATTTTATTTATTTTAATTATCTTTCTTTACTTCTTCGTACTCAGAATCAATTGGTACAAACTTTTAAACGACCACGTTTTGTGGGGGGGGGGGGGGGGTTATGTGTAGAATCTAAAATTTTAGTTTACCTTTTTTACCTAACAATTTAGCGTTATGACTTTAGTTCAAACGGCACTCAGATCTTCTAATAAGTTTTATTTCTTGTAAATATTTTTCCTGTTATTTTTTAGTTCAAACGAACCAACGTTAGTAAGCTCCACATCGAATTTACATTCCCGGTCCTCATCACCCGGTCATCATTCCGGTTCTTCGTCCAATCACTCGTCAAGTCAAGATTTGTCCAAGAATTTATCGAACCAAGATCTGAGAGTATCACCAGTTGATCGCCCGGGAAGTAGGGATTTGTCATCGACAGATAACCTTCACCAAGGGGAACGTCAAAGAGCGCCCTCCTCACCCTCACCACCGACTGTCGAATCGAACTTATCGCCCCCTCCGAGAACAGGTTCTGGGACACTTGAATTACCTACTGTAAGTATACTTGTGCCCTCTTAGATTTTGCCTGTTATTTCTCTATTCAAACTAAGTCGTTTACTCGTTTACTTTTTCCAAATAATAAAATAATTTGAATTGCCTAGGGTAAGTAAATTTTGACTAGATGCGCTCTCTTGCTTTTCTCTTAGACTTTATTGTTTTTTGTCTATTTCAAAAAAACAACCTTGATATTAAATGAAAATTAAAAAAAAATGTTTAGGTACAATCTGCCTCGCTATCAATAAAAGATCAGCGATCACAAGACAAAAATTCCACACCAACGCCACCACCAGTCGAACCTACACAACGCCCATCTTCACGATCAGAGAAGAACGTTACCGCCCCACCTGTTCCACCCCATGGATCTTCACCCAAGACGGGATTGACTTCGGTCGGAAGAAATTCGGGTCGTAAAACGGCGGGTCGTTCGCCTCCACCAAGGTATTATTTATATTTATAATCACTCTACGCTGGAGAGCGTTCTAGGTTGCTGCATTCTACAAAAACCCTCCTCTAGAGTGACTCTCTTTACTCACATTGGTTTACTGGTTTCGAATGCAGCTGTTGTTTAACGGAGAACTTCTTAATCACATGATATTGCGTTATCATAAACACATGTGCATTTTCAGAGTGTCGTACTAATTTGTTGACATTCAAATGCAGTATGTAAGCTTTCAACCCCGGAAATTATCCTGTTACAAAATCAGTTGAAGTATGATTAAAAGGGATCAAGAGGTTACATACCGGACAGACTATATCACTTAGTAGCTTTTTTCAATTAGCATGTTTTGTGTATTTTTTTCAACAGGAGAGCACGCAGTTCTACTATGTCCATGGAAATGTTTCGAAGTATTAGTGTGCTTGGGCGTGGTCACTTTGGAAAAGTAAGTATATTATTTGTTGACCAATCACATTAGTTCGTTCATTATATTTTCCACCACAGGGTATATTTAAATGGTTAGATTTGTGAAATGAATGAGCCCTAGTCAAATGTGAAATGAATGAGAAATTTTGCATCCGCGAAAAGAAACCTTGGCGAAAATTAATCTGTACAACTGTGTTTTTCTTATAGGTACTATTGGCAGAATATAAAACGACTAAAGAGTTATTTGCAATAAAAGCCTTGAAGAAAGGTGATATTATTTCAAGGGACGAAGTTGAAAGGTTAGTTAGTTTCCTTCCATGTGTATAACATGTATATATGATGTTGATTTCCTGCATTATTTTAGCTCCCTAATTTTTGAATCTACTTTCAAGAAGACGACCTAGGTTTCTTCGAAATATATAGCTCACTAATTCATGAATTAAAACTTTCATTAAGACATTGCCTCCTCAAAATTTCATATCTGCAAATTTGGTTATATTGCATAAACGTTTTCTAACTTTCTCTTTCGTTTTAGCTTGATGTCTGAAAAGAGGATATTTGAAGCAGCCAATAGTGTTCGACACCCGTTTTTAGTGAATCTTTTCGCCTGTTTTCAAACAAAGGTAAAATATCCGTATAGTAATCTAGTGTAAAGATGTAAGATTAACAGTGCTTTGTGTTACTTAGGAGAGCTTACCTTTTCCAAATTATCTTTAGATTTTGTTATTTATAGTTGCTAATTTGCCAGCAGCTTATTCATCTTTTCGTAATCTATATACAAACGCATAATGGAGAATTAAGCTATCACCTTTTTCACATTCTCGTGTCAAACCTTCGACGAATGCGAGACTCGCATATGACAATTGTGATAACTGAGTTGTTTTTACATTTAATATGCTTTGTTTTATTGTCATAAAAAGGTCTTTGTATCTCACTATAAAAATGAGCCGTCGACTCACTCACAGTATTGGGTACATAAAACATTATTTTAGAGGAAGAAAATTGTAATCTGAAGTAGAAATTTGTTTTCGCGAGAATTTAAAAAGGTTCATTTCTAGTTCCTGAAACTAAAAAAAATAAATATTTAACCAGCGTAAGTTAATTCTAGCGAAATGCAGGCCTTTGGTGGTATTCGTCGAAGCGCAAGTTTTCCCTTAAAGTACTGTATAATTGAGATCTTGAGTTTCTTTGAAACGATGATTATTCCATGTTACCAGATTCTTAAATTCCGAAATATTCTTAAAAGTTTTTCACATTCAACTTTTCTTCTTCACTTCAGGACCATGTTTGTTTTGTTATGGAATACGCACCTGGTGGTGATCTAATGATGCACATTCACGAAGAAGTATTTAGCGAACCAAGAACAATGTTTTACTCGGGATGTGTTATTCTCGGTCTGCAATATCTACACGATCACGAAATAGTATATAGGGATTTAAAATTAGACAATTTATTATTGGATGCTGAAGGCTATGTGAAAATTGCTGACTTTGGTTTATGTAAAGAGGGTATGGGATATGGACAAAAGACTGGCACGTTTTGTGGGACACCTGAATTCTTAGCTCCAGAGGTACGGCAAACGAAATGGTTAATTTTTTGATAGATCCGAGAAGCTCTCAAGAGAAATACCATTACATTGTTTGATATTTATAGATGTTGTAAGCTTACGAGACGATGGTAGAAATTGCAATGAATTTATTTCCTCAACGCGAACCGAACTGAATTTTTTAAATTTTTTGAGCGTTGTCTCGGGTTTTGTTTAATCTTTAGAAAGTCCTCGGCTGAGTTTATTTCTATGACACACAGTTTGAAATAGACATGCACTATACTGGCTTTGGTGTATCCGTGTACACGAGTTCTTTTTTATTAGCGCACTCAACTTTTTATCCTTTCGTGTAATTCCTATGTTCCTAAGTAATATCAGAATTATGTTATGTCTTGAATGTTCTGACCATTTTCTTAACTTTTAGGTTTGTTTTTGCACCAAAAACGTTTATTCAAATAGCCAGGGTCATTTCTATGCGTTCTGTAATATTTTCACGTTCTTTCTTTTCTAGGTTTTGACAGAAACGTCTTATACACGTTCAGTTGATTGGTGGGGACTTGGTGTTCTTATATTTGAAATGTTAGTGGGAGAGGTAAAGTTGTTTATCATTTGTTGCAAAATTGAACTTTATTACTATTCGAAAATGCTGTCAGTTCTCTCGCTGTTACGAATTTTCGTTTTGTGAATTCTTGGAAGTGGAAATGGAAGACCTTATAAATGTACTTACATATCCCTAGTAAATAGATTTTTGACCATTAATTTACCACTAAAACGTGATTTTCCGCGGATTTTGAGACCAATTGGAATCATGTATTGTGGAAAGAGAAGAATCTTCTGAAATGTAGCCCAACGTAAACAACAGTGATTCAAGCCACATGTAAAATTTACGAATATGCTAACAATTCCTCATAAACTGTATGCTTATAAAATCTAAACGTTTGGTCCTTTAAATTATTCAAAATGTTTTATTTTTACAGAGCCCTTTCCCTGGTGACGATGAAGAAGAAGTGTTTGACAGTATTGTCAACGATGAAGTTCGTTACCCGAGATTCCTCTCCAACGACTCCATTGCTCTAATGAGAAGGGTAAGAATTTTTGTTTTATTTTTCTTCCAAATTTGAGTTATTTGCACAGTAATACAGCACACTGTAATTTAGCGACTACTTTGTCGCCAGAGATAAAATTTGGTTACTAAACCTTTCAAACAGGGTACTGATGCTATTTTTCTTTACATTTCCAGCTTTTACGTAAAAATCCAGAAAGAAGGCTGGGAAGTAGCCCACGTGATGCTGAAGATATCAAGAAACAGCCGTTCTATAAGGAAATGAAATGGGAGAGTTTATTACACCGAAAATTGAAAGCACCATTCATACCGACTGTTAAACACGCTGAAGATGTCAGCAACTTTGATGTGGAATTTACATCTGAAGATCCAATACTGACGCCACCACGTGAAAGGAAGGCCTTATCCATGGGCGATCAGGTCAGTTTAATATCCATGAAACGCCGTTGTTGTCTTTAATTAGACCATTTCCGAAACACCGTTTTTACGTAGATGCTTATTGTATTTTAAACCGTGGGAGTGACAAGTTTTTACCAATGCGTAATTAAAGTGCAAACACACTTGATAATATGATAGGAGCACGTTAACATGTTTCTTCGACCCGAGATATAAATATTAGGAATTTGTGTATAAACGGTATATTTTACTCGTTAACGAAGTTATGATGGCTCTTCAGTGGACAAACTTCTCAAAAGATTTTAATGTGAATAGATGTTTTTCTATAGATACGGCACGCCACGACATGTAATTTATTGCGTGTCGACATCTGTCCGCTATATACCTCCTAACATCTTTGTAATTGTTCTTCCTATAGAATATGTTTACCGGTTTCGATTATGTTGCGAATTGGTGCTGACCCGATCGATGATGTTTCAAATAAAGTGAAAGAAGAGGTTCATTTCGTATAGTGGAATCGTCATTTCCAAAGGAGAGGGGTTACTTCGTCAGGTCACACCGAGCAACCCTTCCTGAAACCGCCGCCTGTGGACCGGGCGGGCTGTGAACGAGCGGACGCCGCACAGACTAACGCTCATGTTTCCTACACTCACACGTGGCGCGACTGGCAGCCCAGTTCCAACCACTTCGATGGGATGCACTAAAGTTCCAATAGTATGCTCTGTTGCAAAAAAATGTGCTAAAAAGATTATGGTATGGTTCAAAAATGAATAATAGCAGTAATGAGAAGATGACGCAATCACGCGCTAAGAATCAAGGGTCCAAGTCTGTCAGCAGTATAATAATGAAAGTGAAAAATTATTAAGTTGTCGTATCTCTTTTGGTTGGAGCAACAAAAAAAACGGTTATTTTTCTGTTCTTCTTTTCTTTTCAATTCTAAATGCTAAGCATTTGATGTTTTTTTTTGTGTGTATTCGATACATGTTTCAAATTAAGGGGCGTTACAGGTATAAGCTCTAGATTTTTTATATATATTGTCATACACTTGACTGATACAAATATGTCACATTTTTTGGCCAAATTAACAATTTTTTTTGTTTAGTTTTCACGTTCTAAATTCGGTATTTATTATTTAGTATCGCCGATTTTCCCAATTCATATTTTTTCCTATTCACGGTTTTATAACAATGTTTTGTATTGAGATGTTAGAATGTTATTGTAGTGTGAGAGACCACTACTATCCCTAAACCGAATTTCAACCACAGTCGAATCGAATTTTAATAAATTTGAACATATATTGTACAATTACTCATCTATCTATTCTGGTCGGGTCTCCCGCCCCAATCAAAGGGCGGTCCACCATCCGGATCGATCTTAACAGGGTGTACATCTTACTTAACACATCATTTTTTGTGTAGCTTCTGTTCGTGGATCGTGAAAACTTTTCGGTGGATTTTTATTCAAACCTAATAAACAAGCTTGTTTTCGAGACAATCACCAACCCATCATATAGTTCGTGTTTCAATTCATGTTTCAATTCTTTTATAGAAAAGTCTCTTAAATATGTTTGTTAAATCGAGGCAAATTTCGTCAAATGCCTCGTTCTTCCAGTCTATTTTATGAGGTTTTAACAAATGAACATGAATTGAAATTTAGACACCCTTAAACATTCTGCTAGTATATAAGGGACAACAAATTGTAATTGTAATTGTTTCAACTTTGTAAGGAGAGCTGATTTGTAATTGTGTTCGAGTAAACCCCCTTGTTGTGATCTCAGGAGAAGTAAAGGGAAAACGTATATTTTAAATCTATTTATATTCAAGGTAACATTGTTGCTTTCACGAAAGATTTAACTGATGTCAAACAATAGGACCTGGTCCCTGACCTGCAATTTTTTTGTAAAAGCACTCGTGGAGGATAGACACTTTTTCGTGGTGGCTTTTAATTGAATTTGCCGGTTGGGTCCAGTGTTTTAAGGGCGTAAAAGGCTCGTGACGAAAAAAAAAGTGTACAAAATAGTAGTTACATAGGATAAAAATTCTTTGAAAATATAATTTGTATTATAGTCGAAGCAAAAGCCAATATTGTAAACTAGTAATATTCTCTCTTTTCTAAAAATTAAATGGTTAATACAGACTATCATAATAAAAGAAAATCATACCTCTTCTTGGTACTTCTTACAGTTTCCTGTAGTCGGGGTTTCCAGACGCTTTTTTGCCGCATCCGAATCGGGATAAGAGACGAGTCTTACATGTTTTTCGGGGGTCGCGCCATAGCTTTTTAAGCTTTTCCGGAGTAGAATTTTACATTGGGTTCACATCCATGTGATCTTCAGCAATGTTACCGACTGATGAGGCCATGTCCCGCGTTTCTGCGCCTTCTCCAACTCCTGAGTTCCTTTAAACATAGAGTTGGCCAGGGGCCTAGACCAACCCACTTTTTAGCAAACTTAGAAAAATACTCGGTTAGACTAGAAACCCGTCTGTAAGCCCTGGGAAAGAGATTGCTACATAAGCTGAATATTTCAATTGCTGCGAAGATTTGGGCCATGCGCACAGTGTGTTTTGATAAGTTGAAATATTCCAATATTTTCCTGCCTTATGGCATCATGTGCATCATCAACGACCAACAAATAATGCAATAGGAAAGATTTTGAGTTGAGGCTGCTGTGTCCATTCATTATTGGTGACGAAACGAAAGAATCAGTGAAAATAGGTCGTACGTCGCACAGCTTTCGCTCCGTTAGTCTCCGTGAAAAGTTCCCAAGTTCAAAAAAGTGTTTTTCAACGACGCTCCGCTATTTTCTAATGATCTTTGTCTCTCATTTTTCTAAAAATTGATCTGGGATATGAGAGGGTGTAGCATTCAGGCTATGAGTTACCCCAAGACCCAACCTAGGTCCCTAGGCTAATTTCTTCTCTTCCAAAGAGTGCAAAAGCGGCGGAGCCAGGTTGAATAAGATCAAGTCTCAGATATTGAGATAAAAACCCGCTTACTTAAGTCAATTTTTTTTTAATTTTAAAAATATTTTCTTTAATTAAAACCACGTGTTCATTGTATCATCTATAACAGCAACTTCCTTCCCAGCTTTTCTTGTTCCTTAATATACCAGATTATTAAAGAAGCTCCCTCGGGACGAGGTTGATGTTGTTAGTTGTCTCACTGCGATCATACTGAATGAGAGGGCGGCGAACCTTCACCTTCACACTAACTTCGCTAACATTTTACGACTGGTTAAACTTTCACATACGTTTAAGCAAACATATCTCTCATCAAAGAGAATCTTATTCTTCATCTTTTTCAGTTGTTCGTTTACTTTCTGAGGAAAAGTCTTTCGTACTTTATCGTTAGTCGACTCATCTTTTAAAGTGACAAAGAGCTGGAAATTCTGTGATCCTGTATATAGAGATTCCGTGGACGGTATTTAACATGCACAGAGGAAACTGGTTGTTGGTTCTCTCCATCTTTTTAACAGGTAGGTTTCACTAAAGATCCCGATCAGAGGCCGCGAGCATTTCCACATCGGTATTTTATTCGATCGAGGGTTACTTGATATTCAGATCCGTTTTCTCGTTGTCCGGCACGCTGTGTGTCGGTCCGTGTATTTAGAGAGACAGCATGCCGGACAACGAGAAAACGGATCTGAATATCAGACAAATCGACGGGAGTTGAATCTTCTGAAACGTTATTGGAATTTTCGTTGAACAATAAACGATCAACGTGAAATACAGGCTTATTGTTAACCCTATTTGCCCCTAGCCTATACCCCGGGCTTTTTGGTCTCAAATAATCCGGGAGGTAGATTTAACCACCCTCGATAACTTTCGATAGGGTAATGCTAGAAAGATAAAATTTGGCACATATTATCTACGTCATAAACTGAGTTGAATGACGTAAAAAATTCTTGCTGACGTCATCAGAATTTTGATGACGTCATCAAATAAGTAAATTTCAGTAAAAAAACCTGTAGCTGTATTTTTAAAATTGAAATTATATGTTTTCAGTAAAAGTCACGAAGTTTCAGATTCGTACAAAATATTTTCCAGAAGTTATCAAAAATATTCTCCGAGGGCGGCAAATAGGGTTTTAAAGCAGGTTCTGGAAATCGCGATCCTCGACTGAAGTCGTTCTTTCGGGAATTCGGACTTCACGGGAATTTTTAATATAATCGGAGAGAACATTTTAAAATGGAAAAAAGGAAAGCTAACGACTATAGTATCATCTAATCCATCACAATATCCCAGTACATCTCTCTAATATAGCGTCTTATCTAGCCATAGACTATTTTACTAGTCTCTATTTTAAGTCAGTCACAAAACGCGCAAACAGTATTTTGACACAAAGATGGAGAGTGTTGACCGGGCCGAGATTTAACTAAAAAATAGGGGGTTTCTCTTGCTAAGTTACGGGGTCTATGTACAGGTTAGTTTTTGTCAATGTTTATATACACAGTTACGGCGTTGCAGTTTATAAAACCCCGGCTAGTAAACTAGTCTAATCTAGCCAGAAAGTCTGTCGTTTTACTCTTTTCACGCTATTCAATTTATATTCAACATTAGTACGTAGAAAAGAGAGCTCTATTTCTTCCAACATCAGATTATCAAAGGCAAGAAAGTGTTGAGATTATTAGTATAATCTGAGCTCCCTCAAAGCATTAAAAGCATGGGGTAAGATGCCTTGAGATCGAGGTTGCCAACTTTCAATTTTGAGCTATTCCTAAAAGGAAGTTGTATTTTCTGAAATGTTCTTCTGATCAAAAAGTTCCATTGTTTTTATAGTGACATTGGATATTAAATCAGCAGATTGTTTACCGGTCAAAGTCAACGATGACGACTTTCCATTAGAGATGATGATGGTGGAGACAGCGGACAAGGACAGTGATGAAGACTCTGAAGACAAGGAGGAGGAATACCATGATTCGGAATCGGATTCGGATTCGGAGTCGGAATCAGAATCGGAGAGCGGAGGAGGAACGGAAGATGGTGTGAAAAAATCAAATATCTTTGCCGCCAAAAAGTCGGAAGTTAAAAAAGATGAATCCAACGAAAGTTCAGGTAAGAATAATAGATATTATGATATTTTTTGCTTACGCTATCTTCCAGGAAAAACTGTTTATGTGATGTGACGCAAAAGTACAAGGGCTATAAAAAGGTGACTAAAAAGAGTATTAATCTCTTTTTATTAGTATTTCTAAATTAGTCTTTAATTTCTTCAGGTAGCGGAGGAGATGTGACAATCGAAGACGAGAAGAAGACAGCTCCGGTTGTCAAAGTTGAGGAATCCCAGTCTGGATCCGGTTCCGGCCAACAGGAAGCGGAAATCACAGAGTTGAAAAAAAATACCGTGATGAAGAATTAAGAATGAATCATAAATTTTGTAGTAAAAAGCAAGAATATGTATTTGTAAAAGCTCGAGCTGATTCCCGTGTTCCATATTTCCCGTTTTCCACGATTTTCCGATATTCCCGTAGACTTATAAGTCTACTTCTTCCGGATTTTTTTTAGCCAGTAGTAGATCCTGTTATATAAGTAACCCTTTCTCCCTAAAAGAAAAAGGCGGATTTCCGGTTTAAAATCTTACGAGGATGCTCAATGGAGTTTTGTGTAATTTTAGACTGGAGTCATTCTTTCGGGAAATTGGGATTAACAGGAATTTTTTTGGGCAGGTACAAAACGCAAAATGCATAATACAAGGAAGGTCATACAACAACTTGAGATATAATTCTTCTATCGAATTGAAACTTTGATCTGTAAGGTAGTGACGCTCAAAAGAAATTCACTAAAATACAAGCACATTTGTATTTTAGGGAGTAATTTGGGCCGAACAGGGCAGGTGTCAAAATTAGAAAATAACAAAATAAACATAACCCCGTGACCGTGTGCCGTGTCCCGATATTACGGTAAAGTCCGATTCGAATTAGACAAGTTTACTAGCCGGGTTTTATAAACTGCAATTCCGTAACTGTGTACATAATCATTGACATAAACTAACCTGCACATAGACCCCGTTAGCTAACTCTCGGTCCGGTCAACACTCTCCATCTTTGTGTCAAAATACTGTTTGCGCGCATATTGCATTGCGAATTGCCAATACAGTTAGAAAGACCCGAAACCATTGCATTGCAAATAAAGTAAAAACAACCAGAA
>JAYRBV010084333.1:0-15732 GCA_036023255.1 Mitrocomella polydiademata
ACACTGGTCATACTACGATAAATCCTGAATTTAATTTTTACATGCGGAGCGAGCAAGCAAAGCGATCAGAGAGCGTCATTTTGTATCAAGCGTCATTTTTTTTTTTTTCTAAATTTCTATTTTTCATATTTTTACTTTGATAATTTGATAACTTTATGGGCGGAAATAATGAAAAAGCGCCCGTTACGGATTACTGTATATAACATCCTCCATTTTGTTTGTTTACATCAATTCCGCGGGAAATATCCAACCGGTGAAGAAATGCTGTCAGGCTGTTGTTGTTTTTAGTGAATAATTATTTCGCCTTTTATATATTTTGTATACTACCTACGTATTCCTGAGTCGTCATTCGCACTAAGTACCAACATTATGCTAGTGGTTAGTTGAGTTCCTTACTTCAGCTGGACTTTAAAACGGCCAGCAGAAGGAGGAAGGGTCCTTTTTCAGCTAGCCCAGACCAGATCCAGACAGAGTGCTGTCTGCTGTTGTGTTGACTCTTTTCACGCCAACGCAACTTCCATATTTCATTCACTTGTTGATATTTTTGATCGAGTATCAAGTAAAGATTTTATAAGATTGAGATCGAGGAACGATCTTGAAAGAATGATGTTTGGAAATCGTTCCTCTTTGTTTTTTAGGAACAATCTTATAACCCTATTCATACCGGGCTTTTTGGAGGTTGATTATATACCGGTGGGCGGATTCCGCCCCCCCCCCCTAAGATCTTGAGAAATATAAATGCTATGACCATGAAATTTTGCATACAAGTACTCTATCATATAATGAACACATTCACATAAAAACAAATTTCCTGACGTATGCAATTTTTTGATGACGTCATCTTTTATTTCTCAAAGTAGTGATATTTTTGCAAATTTCTTCAAAAAAAAGCTAATTTTGGACTTTCAATATTTCCAGAACCAATTATGCAAACAGCTTTAACTTAGCATGGTAGTTTTATATTGTAATCATCTTACAATATTTTCTTTTTTGCTGACATCATCAGAAAATTGATGATGTCATATTTGTCATACATATATATGTGGAGAAAATTTTTTTTTTACCTATATCTCGAAAAGAAGGAATGCTATGACCATAAAACTTCATAGGGTAGTACATTATACTGTCCCGCCCATACACTTTTCAACTTTTTTAATATAAAATTGCTGATGTCAACATTTGTATGACTTCTGGTCATATTTTTATCGAATTTTCTAGCTAAATTATTCAATAAATTATTATTATAAGTCCTATAGTTTGTAAAAGGGTTCACAAGCTTGATATTATCATGAGTGTGAATTGCAAACAGTTATCTATCTATTTTCCCACTGCCAAATGCGACCCAGTCATAATGTGTTGAGAAGACATCACAAATTCGAACTTTCAAATTCCAGGCTACAAAGTTGTTCATCAGCCTAGGAAAAGTGGGAAGGGGGGAGGTGTATGTATTTTTGTTCATAACTCTCTTAACTTTACCATAAGAAAAGACCTCAATGTGAACTGTTCCGATTGTGAGGCTTTAACTGTAGAATTAAAAAACCAAAAGTCAAAGAATAAACTTGTAACAGCCATGTATAAACCACCTGCTGCAAACCTTGAACATTTTAAACAAATATTTGAAAATCATCTATTAAAAATTAACAATAAACACTTATACATAACAGGAGACTTCAACCTTAACCTTTTGCATTATGATGTAGATAATAATATTAAATGTTTCTTAAACACTCTTCTTCAGAATAATATCTTACCATTAATTAATAAAGCTACCCGCATAACACGGCAAAGTGAAACACTAATCGATAATATTTTTACAAATAATCTAAACGATTGTAATATGAAAAGTGGTATAATCAGAACAGATATAAGCGATCATTTTTCGATTTTCATGACAACAACAAACATTAATGGAAATGCACAGGTAAGAAAAGAAGGTAAGTATAAAAGCGTTTTTAGGAGACAGATAAACGAAAACACAATCATAAATTTCGCCGACTGCTATTAGAAGCGAACTGGGAACTTCTGTATGAATGCAAAGATGCAGATAATGCATATGATCTTTTTGCTCGAATATTTACTACCCAGTACCAAATTGCATTTCCTAAAACTGAGAAAAAAATCAAACTAAAATCGCTTCAAAGCCCATGGATGACAAATGGACTCATAAAATCATCAAAAAAGAAACAAAGGCTTTATGAAAAGTTCTTGAAATATAAGTCTTATGAAAATGAGAAAAAATATAAAAACTATTAAAACTTATTTGAAAAAGTAAAAAAGAAGTCCAAGAAAAATTATTATTCAAATTTGCTAGATGATTGTAAGGGAAATGCAAAAAAAACATGGGATATAATCAAGGAGGTAACTGGAAAGAAAAAACCGTTCGCGGGCAGCGATTTTCCCACAAGCATAAAAACAGAATCTAACCAAAATCTAAGTGAAAAAAATCAAATTGCTGAAAAATTTAACGAATTTTATGTTAATGTTGATAAAAAACTCGCCGAAAAAATCCAGCCCTAAAACTAGGTGTTTTTCCTGATAGTTTAAAGATTGCCCGAGTAGTACTAGTATTCAAAAACGGCGACAAGTGTATCATTTCAAATTATCGACCCATCTCAATTCTACCGTGCTTTTCAAAATTGCTTGAGCGCATCATGTACAATAGATTATATGATTACTTATTAGAACATAATATCCTGTATAAGAAACAATTTGGTTTTCAAAAAGGGCATTCTACAGATCATGCAAGGTTTTGATAGCGATATGTACACAATAAGAATTTTTATAGACTTGTCTAAGGCTTTTGATACAGTTGACCATGAGATTTTGATAGATAAACTGAAAATATATGGTGTTGGAAATAAAAACCTAAAATGGTTTGAAAGCTATCTAACTGGAAGGAAACAGGGTGTCTCTTACGAAACATGCTTAGAAGGATAGTATGTGGTGTCTCGCAAGGATCAATATTAGGACCGTTGCTTTTCCTGTTGTATATTAACGACCTATATATGTTGTAGAGAGTTCTAAATTTTATTCTTTTTGCAGATGACACTAATCTTTTCTTCACACACAAGAACCTGAAAACAGTTTTTACCACTGTAAATAATGAACTAACACATATAAATCAATCGTTTAAAGCAAATAAATTATCCCTACATGTAATCAAAACTAAATACACTCTTTTTACTAAACCAACTAAAATAGATGACCTTCCTCTGAAACTCCCTGAATTAATTATTAACAACTTAAGTATTAAACGTGTGTATTCAATGAAATTCCTAGATCAACATCTTAAACTGGAAGGAGCACATTAAACTTATAGAAAATAAGATCTCAAAAAATCTAGGTATAATGTATAAAACTAAAAACCTTCTAAATAAACACTGTCTAAACAGTATATACTATTCCTTTATACAGTTACTTAAATTACTGTAATATAGCATGGTCAAGTACATACAAATCTCACTTAAAAAAATTATATATTATACAAAAGAAAGCAAGCAGGATAATAATGAACAAAAATAGATACACCGAAGCAAGACCACTTTTAAAAGAACTTGGAATAATTAATGTAAACATTTTCCAAATTCTTATTTTTATGTTTAAACTGAGAAATGAGATGACGCCTAAAGTATTTAGGACCCAATTTTCATCCATAAACCATAGATACCCTACGAGACATTCTACTAACAACTACAAAATACCAAAAACATCACTACGGAAAACTGACTTTACAATCACTTGTCGAGGACCACGATGGAATTCGATATTATCTCCGAACTTAAAGCTTATAACTGCCATAAACAATTACAAGTCCAACATGAAACTTTTGCTTTTAAATTCATCAAATGAAAGAGACTTTTTTTAAATCTCTATATCCAAGTAATATTCACCATGTAAATACATAGTTATATCTTATATAATTTTCATTAGCATATACTATCAGACTTTTATTATTAACATCAAGCTTAACTTAAATGGGGCTGGTGATAAGACTTTTTAGTCTTCTACAGCTCCTGTCTATATATTTTCTATTTTCTTGTAAATAGTACTAAAAACATATCATTCTCTTTATATATTTCTTGATGACGAAATAAATAAAATGGTAAATGGTACACAATTATTACTAGCAAGAAATTTTAATGGTAATCCCATATACAGTACTGTCATAATGCAACTGACCTAAAGCAAAAACTTATTTTTTTGCATAATACCTAGTTTTCATTAACATTGTGTTATTCCTATATTTATGTTTACAAGATTAGAAAACTACTAAGAATGCAAATTCTGAAATAATGTCTACAAAGTCTTCATCAACACCATCAAAAAAGGTACATGTTTCTGTAATACTTTTCATATTCAGTTTTGACAACAACAACAATGATAACAACAACTAAAATTAAAACTAACCCTGCGCCTGACCCTGTTGATGTTATTTACACTAAAACACTCCCAAATTGTCAAGTTTGGTAACATAGAACTCTTATGGTATGTAAGTATGTATATATATATACTATATATATACTATAATAATTTATCATACTTTTTATTCTCATTTTTAGAAGCAATCAAGTATCAAGAAAATATTTTTGAAAGGTGCAATATCAAAGGAAGATATCAGTGATGATGTCATTGAGACAACTCCTGAAAATGAAAAGAAATCCAAATTCAAAATAAAAACAATTAATTCCCATTTATTAAAGCAGAAAAACCAACATGCAGCGACAAAGGGAAGTGTGACGAAGAAGTCTGACAATTTTATAACAGAAATAAGTCCTATACCAAAATCTGCCACAAACAGTAGAAAATTGAGCTTGAAGAAACCATTAAAAAGAAGATGCAGTTTTTCCCCAAAAGAAAGCAACAATCCAAAAAAATTAAAATCTATAGATGTGGTAAAACCCCTTTTAAACCCTAACTTACTCTTTCCAGTATTGTTTTGTACTTTATCTTGTAAAAGATTTTTGCATGAAAGAAAAGGGGAATTTTTAATTTCTTTCTTTACCAGGAGGAAGCTGAAATTGGTGAATTGAAAAAATATTTGTTGCCCAACTTGACTGTGAATCAAAACAAAAAATTGCAGAATGGAGAACTGTTTAAAGATGAAAAAAAAGAAACTAAACAATCTGAAAAACAGGAAGATATTATTGATGTTTCAGATGATGGTCTGTTTGATGATTTGGATGACATCAAATTTCTTACAGCTGCACCAAAATCTGATCATAAGAATGTCAGGTATGTGAATTGAATATACAACTTAAAAACGTAGTCATTTTATGGTTCCATGAATTTGTCGGTTTAATTTAGTTTAGATATAAATATGGATGATTCCCTTGATCTATTGGATGTTGAATGTGGATTGGAGGAAAATAAGTCTAAAAGCACAAATTTCATTACGTGGAAAATTAAAGAAATTTCTGTCAAGGAATACATAGATGCCCATTCTCAAATGAAACAAGAGCGTATCTTGACGTTGTTAAAGTCAGGCAATGATGATGAAACAGCTGTTTGTCATTTGAGAGATGACTGGTTTTTAATGGAGGTGGAGGTGCTTGACATTGCATTCGTATCTAGTAAGTAAAAAAAGTTTCATTGTTATTTTTATTGTTAGCGTCATACTTGGTTCAATTAATGCTTTATATTAATAATTATCTAGATATCTAGGTAAATTGCTTTATATTAATAAATTAACAAGATATCTAGATAAATTTCTATAAAATAGCATGAAATATAAAAGTTAAACTAGTTTATGATCTGGAAAATATAAACGAAAAACATGTGGCGGGTATAATTAGGTTCATGTATTGAGAATTTGATAAAAAAATCTGCATAGATTTGGGAATCATGATTATAGTTTTTTTTCAGTCAACTTTTATAATCTGGATAATCATGTAATAATCTAATTCAAATTCAGTCTGTAAGTTCCTGGAAAAAAGGAGGGTATTGAAAATGACTGGGTATCTATCTGCCTTATTGATCTTTTATCAAACAGATATCAGACAATATCTTCCATCTTCATACTTCTCTTCTTACTTTTAAATGCATTCATAATCTCTGTCCTGTTGTTTACTTAACAAATAAAGTTAAACTCACTCAGGTTCATAAATATGGCACTAGACAAAGTAGTCACTTTAAATGCAAACAGCAAAGTCTTGTGTCAAACACCTTTAATCTGGAACACTACCCAATCAAATAAAAACTTTACAGTCTTCTTCAGTTTTTAAGACCTCTGTGAAGGAACATTTTAACACATAATTTTATCTTTTATTAATGAATAAATTTAACTTTTAAAACATATTAATGATTTTTTTTAGAATCTATTTTCTCCTGACTATTTTCCTTTGTACACATAGTGGCCCTTAGTGGAAATAACTAACAAGCCGACTCAAGGCTTCATGGTTTTTCTAAAGCTGGCCACTGAAAACATAAATGATTATTATTATTATTATTACAGATTTAACTAGTTCTGTTTTCACTTTTTAGTTTCCCAATTATTTCTAAAAGTTTTCTTTTAAAAGCTACATTATTCATTACTTTTTTTTATAGACCTTGATTCAAAGATCAAAAGGGTTGTACTTGATAATACCTCCAAGGAATATATCACAATCTTTCCGAATACATTGATCTCTGGTACAACAATTGCTACTGGTATAACTTGTGAACGACAAGCTGTTCTCAATGATCGCTTCAAAACAAATCATCAAAATGAAGTAATGCTTGTTGGTACACTCACACATGAACTGTTCGAATGGGCTTTAACAAATAAAAGTAAGAAATCTTTCAATATGTTTTTATGTTGCCTATCATAATTTATCAAGCTATGTTCCTACATGGAAATGAATAATGAGATTGATTCAAGACTTGTTTCTCTCTACTCCAGGTTGAGATTGCACAGTACTGTAGAACTTGCAATAAATTTAGAAAAGTTGCTACGTAGAAGATTAATCAATGCCTAGCAATTGCTTATGTGTTTAGATACAAAGCTTTTTTGTGTTTAGAATACTCAATGCCATACTTATTGGCACAGATGAAAGAATTGCTTCAACAGTCAAAGTATTTGGAAACATTTTATCAATTGGAAATAGATGAGAACCAAATTGCCTCAAAATTGAAAGAATATCTTCCGCAAATAGAACTTTGGAGTAAAACCTACTTAAATAACAAATCAATGTCATCTGGGAAAGAATTGAATATACAAAAAGTTGTCGACATTGAAGAGAATGTTTGGTCTCCATATTTAGGGTTTAAAGGTATATATTTATTGTGTCAAGGAATTTACATAATTTATTGTGCTTGAAAGCTTTGCAAAAGCCTAACTTGTGTGTGTGTTTTTTTTTCGTTTTCAGGAAAAGTGGATGTGAGTGTTGTAGTAAACTTACACAAAAAACCTCAACTAAAGTGTAAGAAAGGTTCGTTGGTTCCCTTAGAGTTGAAGACAGGAAAAATGATGTCCACGCTAGGTGAGAAATATACCAGCTAATGTTTACCATTTGTACTGAATCTACAAAGAAACGTTTTGTTTAGCCTCGTTTTATCATTGTAAGTCGGAAAGAATTACTAGGTGACATGAGATGTTTTTCTAATATATATACACTCATACACAGTACTTCGGGTTTTATCAAAATGGTTGTTTGACCATTCAATTGTCTTCTTCGCACAAGGCACAAGTTGCTGTGTATTGTTGATCATCCGATTCTCTTTTCGTTCAGGTTCTGTGGAGCATAGGGCACAAGTTGCTGTGTATTGTTTGTTGATGGGCGAGCGTCATAAATTACCGATTGATTCTGGTCTGTTGTATTACATCAAAACAAATCACATGCAGCAGATCCCAATGCCTGAACAAGAAAAAAGAGCAATCTTCATCAAAAGGAATGAAATCGCAAGAAGGTTGACGTTAGAGAAAGAAGTACCAACATTACCTGGTTTGTTCATTGACATTTACCTTTGAATGAATAGAAAGTTTTATTTATTTACCTCTTTACCTCGATAGCCTCTTCTTTTTTAATTTTTGAATATAGCTATAGCATGTTTTAGTTTTTTAAAGAGTATTGTGGCATTACTTTATAGATCTTCTACGCAACAAACGTATTTGTAAGCGATGTCCACAAAACCAAGTATGCATGCTTCATTTCAAAGCCAGAGATAAAGGAGAGGCGCAGACTTCAGGTGTTAATGAAATCTTCACTGAGTTAACATCGCATCTGAAAGAAAAAGACTTTCAATATTTTGCCAAATGGTATGAGTTGTTACTACTGGAAGCATATCACGAGGCATCGGAACACAAGGAGCGTTTTATTTGGAAGAAATCGTCAACGACACGTGAATTGCGCGGCGTTTGTTTTAGTGGCCTGGTGTTGAGTCATGAAGATGTGACGTCAGACGGGAAATATCATTATACATTTGAACGAAAGAAAAATCATTTCAACCAAGCTTGTCCGATGACAAGTATTCCGCTGATCACTGGAGATCGAGTTATCATCAGTCGAGAAAATGAACGAGTTTTCAACGAGACAACAGGTAATTGAGCATTGTATACGTGTACATGTAGAAGAAACCTTATGACGAATATTTTTTGACTGGCACTGGAAATACCTCAGGTATGAAATGTTTGCGTCAAGATTTTTCGCGCAATAAAATTTCACGATCGGTAGATCAAAAGCTGCGAATTTCGCAATACCTTTAGAAACTTGTATATAATAAGTGACGCCTTTTTTAACTTATGTAGGTTATATCCTGGGCGTCAATACAAACGAAGTGAAAATTTCCGCCCATCACAAAGTCATTGATTCGAAGGGCGTTTATTATCGAGTAGACAAGGATGAAACTTTAAATAATCTATCTACACCCTTATCAAATCTGGCAAATTTGTTTCAAGTTGCGTCAAGGCTAGATGAGAAACTTCGCCAGTCTATCATTCATCAGAAGAGACCAGAGTTTTTAGAAGAAAATGAACCGTTCAAATGTTGCAATAAAAGAAAGAGGTGTCAACATTTGTTCATATTTACTCTATGATTTAACTTCCCCTAATTAAATTTGTCCACAGATGATGGCTCCGGAATGTTTCGGTACGATATGAACGAAGCAAGTCTGCGTTTTTCTTATCGAAGAAAGGAAAAAAAGAAATAAAAAGTTGCTTTCACTCACTTACTTTTTATCATTTCAGTTTGAATCAAGTTCAACAGAAGGCAATTGGTCGCTGTCTCCAGGCTCAAGATTATGTCATGATCTTAGGTTAGTGCTTAAGTTGTTTAATGTTGTGACAATTCTAGGCACTAACTGGTGACTAAACTTTCAAATTTGTGTGAGAAGGAGTTTGCACGACACAGTAGCTGCTAAACACAAACTTTTAACAATGGATAATTACAAATTTTTTGTAAATTTAGAATCAGAATAGATAAGAATAACTTGAATAAATCGAGTCATATTTATTACAGGTATGCCAGGATCTGGGAAGTCCACAACGACAGCTTGTCTTGTGCAAACTTTGGTAGCTTCAGGAAAGAAAGTTTTGTTGACAAGTTATACCCATTCTGCAGTTGATACAATTCTTCTCAAGCTTGTACAGGTACAACAATTTATTTACTTCTTGAAAAACATTAAAAGACATCATATCTTAAGTATGATTTCTAGAATATGATTTAGCCCTTGATGATTTTAGAAAATTAGGGTTTGGGGACCCTGAAAAAATGAATACGCTAGAAATTCCGTCCCAAATTTTTGGGAAGCTTGCAGAACTTGATTTTAACTTTGTTTCAGAATGGTTTCACTGGTTTTACTAGTGGTCTTGACTTGCCAATATTTTTGTTTCAGAATGGTTTCACAAATTTTACAAGACTAGGTCAAGCTCAACGTGTTCATCCCAACATCCAACAATACACCAGTCAATATCAAACAAAAACATTCACAAAGACAGAACAACTCCGTCAATATTACGATCACCAGGTAGAAAGCCATAATAGTATAGTTTATACCAAAGTTTATATTTATATGGGAAGGCAGTATCGAGTATCACAGGAAAAATCCCCTTGCAAAATGACCAGGGGAAAAGGACATATCACCAGGGAAACCTGCAACCTTTTCCCTGGGAAAGAAGAATTTCACAGGGAAAAGGTTGCAGGTTTCCCTGGTGCTATGTTCTTTTCCCCTAGTCTTTTTCTTGCGTGTACGTAACAGTTCTCCTTTTTTCAGAGGGTTTTCGCTTCCACGTGCTTGGGCGTGAATAGTCCCATACTTTCAAAACAACGCTTCGACTATTGCATTGTGGATGAAGCTTCACAAATCACACAACCTGTATGTATTGGTGCCGTAAGATTGGCTGATGTGTTCATCTTGGTTGGAGATCATAACCAATTGCCTCCATTGGTGCAGAGTGAAAAAGCGAGGTTAGTTCACTGACCTGGATTTCGTTCTCTTCGAATATAATATTATTATTTTAATATTCTTCAGCGCTATAGAAATGCTATCAATAATGAGAGTTCCTGCCATCCTTGTAAAACACCTCTTTTTTAAATAATTTTCATAATTTTTAAATTTCACTACCCAAAGCTTTACGTGGCGTAAACTTAACCACTCGACCACGAATCCATGATGTGACTTTGTACCATTGTTTGAAATGTTTACTTAGGGCAAATGGTATGGGTGAAAGCTTGTTCAAATCACTGTCCGATTCTCATGCGGAGGGTGTGGTCACACTGCATTATCAATACCGTATGAACAAGGATATAATGTCTTTATCGAATCAACTCATCTACGATGAACAAATGAAATGTGGAAATGAAAGCGTAGCAAATGCAATGCTGGACTTACCAAAGTTTCAAGAGATTGATGCTGGTATGATTTTCTTAGTTGCCATTATTATTGTTTTCATTATTTACGAATGTTTTAGTCTTTTCAGTACTAAGTAAACTGTTACGGAACCTATGGGAATTAGCAACATGAGGTTGTCCTTATCACTGTAACTGGTAGTGGGCTTGAACCTAGCATCTTAACCACTTGATCACAGACGTATAAGTAATGACTTACGATTAGACTTCAATGATCAATTTTAATATGATTTTATTGTTTGTTGTTTCAGAGATGACATCCATCATCGATCCACATCGCTCAGTTGTATTTGTCGATACAGACGATTTGGATTGCAAAGAAGAAGTTCATGGTAAAAAACTGGTGAACATAGGAGAGGCTAAACAATGCCAGCGAGTTATATCATCATTGATAAATGCAGGTCTGTCTACTTCCAAGATAGGAGTCATTTGTCCGTACCGACACCAACTGAAGATTTTACGTGAACAAATCTCAATTCCATCCTCGCAACTCGAAATCGAAACTATTGACAAATACCAGGTGAAAAATAAAACCTTTAACTGTTTAAAATGCATTCTCGCAATAATTTAAAAATGCATTTTTACTTAGCAACCAGGCTAGACGATTCGATGTTTGAATTAGATCACTTCTTAATCTTTTATTATAATCCTAAATTTTCACAGTTGTAAAGTATCCTCTACCCTAAAGTACAACCAGGTAGTATATAAACTCTCACTCGTGTTAAAACTGTTTGTTTACTGTTGTAGGGTAAAGATAAAGAGTGCATTATCGTCACATTTGTGCGTAGTAACGATCGGCAAGAAGTTGGAGAGTTGTTGATGGATTGGAGACGTGTAAATGTAGCTTTAACTCGTGCGAAGAAGAAATTGATTTTGATTGGTTCTAAGAAGACAATAGTTGGTAGCGCCATTCTCAAACAAATGTTAGACATTTTGGATAGAAATTCATGGTGTGTTTCACTGCAGAATACTGTCCCATAAAAATAATTCTCTTAATCTGTTTTCAAAACACCAGTTGTAAAATGATATACATATTCTGTTTTGTTATTATTTTGTTTACAGAAATTTATATCTGTTTTGTAGTAGAGAAATTTTATTTAAAATGAAGAATTTATTTCATAAACTTTGAATAGCTGGTTCTGTGATGCAAGATCTTCCTCTGACACTATAAGTTTAAGAAATTTTGTATTTCATACTTATTTAACACGAGTGTTTTGAAGCTTGTAAATAACAGTGAAAGAGTTTTGTTTTGTTTACACGGGATTAAATATCCCACATAAAGTATGAGTCAATATTTAAGTGATACTCTCCTTAAATTACTAGAGCAAATTTCACATCACAACACATCTAAAAAAAAATCTCAGGACGTTCTCTAAGAAAAAGATGATTTGTTATATTTTGATTTTGATTTCACTTTTCACTGGTGTGAATGCTATACAACTTATTGTACATCGAAAAGAAGACAAAGATTATCTTGAAAATGCTTCGTCAGCCCTATGTCAGCAATATGTAAATACAAATTGGAATGACCTTTTGAATCGGTGTGAATGTAGCGATAAATCAACTTTCTTTTCCATCACAAATAAAACTCTTGGTTGTTACAGTGAAAACGAGGCAGGTACGTATAATAACGAATGGTGTTACAATGCTCATAACCCGCTGATCCAAAGTTCGAGTCCGCCACTAGTCACAGTGAGGAGGATGGCCTCTCTTTGCTAGTTCCCACAGGTTCCGTTGTAGGTGTTTCGCGACGTTGGCAGGATTCTCTTTGATAACATCTACTTAGAAAAAGGCTATCCTGGGTAAGCATTCGTGAATAATGATAATAAAAATGAAAATATGAATTTATTTTCCTTTGTTTTAGGTTGTACTCTACATTTAGCCTCGAGTCCAAATTCTATACAATTTGCTGATGTGACAAGTCCAACTATCGTTCCCTTTGGACCTTTTTCAGATCCTAATCAAATAGCAGGGTGTCGACGCCCTACAGTACAAGTATGGAGTATAGATGCATGGGCGGATGCATCCCATGTCGCCTCCAAATTAAAGCAAACTAAATTTGTTGTAAGTACATTTTTGGTATTCATTTTGTAAAATGCCTTCTCATAAGAACATAATTTTTAATGTGGTTGTCGTTTTTAGGTTTCCTTTCAGACAGCAGATTACACTTCAGAAGTTCAAGGACGATTATTTAAAGCCCTGTTTACATGTGTTAGTGATATCAAGTGCTTACTCTTTAAAGTAGATGGAAGTAGTTCAGGTAAGAATTTTTTGATGTTTAACTTTGTTCCTTTTATACTGAATTTACACTAATAAGTGCCAAGCCAAAACGTAAAATCTTAAAATGCAGTATTTTCAAGCTATAGGATGTGCATCATTGACGACTAACTAATTATTTTTGCAAATTCAACAACATCAAAAATAAACTATATATAAAAGTTTTTCAATACGACGTATTATCATTGGGTAACCTTTTTTTTAATTTTTAGTCAAAAAACTAGAACCTACACCTGTGCCAACACAACCAGTGGTAACAAACGAGAAAATCGAAGGAAATGGAGATGATACTTCTGAAACTTTAGTAATTGTATTAGCAGTAATCTTAACAATGATCGTGGTCGTTGCTTTGGTGACTGGTGGTCTCATCTTCTACAGGAGAAGTCGGTAAATAATGAACTTTCAATATGAAATATGGAATATGTTGTTGCATATTAGATGTGTTATTTTGGTTTTGTTGGGCTGTGTGTAAATATTTCAGAAAGGTGGACAAAATACTGGATCTAATAAAAAGTTAAGGGTGTCACTATTTTTGACACACCCCTGTCAACTTGACAAACTTTCAGGTCATTTTCATTTCACCTTATTTGATAATTTCATCATTTTGCTTTTTCTACTTTTCCAGGAACAAAAGATCAGATTCGATAACAGATAAAGTAAGTTGAAATCTTTTTGGATTATCACCAAATACAAAATATGCGCATGCTCACGTGTTAATGTGATTCTTTTTAGGGAGGGAGTCGAAGAAAGTCCCAAAAAGGTGACGATGAAAATATTTATGAAGATATCGGAGATGGGTTATGTAAGAATAATTTTTCAAACTTTTTTTTATTATGAGGGTGGTGTCAAAAGCTAGCAGCCTCGTTTTCGCAAATTATCTCAAGGAAGAAAGAAAAAGTGTATGCCGTTTTTCAGGGTTATATTTTATTTAGCCATTTTTTTTTTCCTTTTGTAGATTCTGATATCGGCGAAGGATCTACGTACCTCGATCCAATAGAGACAATGAAACGAGTTTCAGTACCAACCGTTTCAGATCCTTACACTGTAATGAGGGATAGAGAAAGCTTCGCTACAAATACATTTAATGTAGGTCAAAATAATCCAAAAATTTATCAATTTTTTACCAAAATTTCCAAATCTCTAACAAAATATCTAATATGCGCATAATAGAATAACAAAACCAATAAGTATTGATAATTTAATTCGGACACCATACACGTCTGAAAATTTTAACAAAATAGGAAAAAAAATACACAAAAATGGTAAAAACAAGATTGGTGAGATAACGCAAGATTGTTCATAGCGCCTGTTTTTTTATGAAGCAGATAAGTCTTTATTGAGTGTTTTTTGAAAGTCTGTGTTTTTGTCCGAAATTTTGGGAGAGTTTGTCTGGAATAGGCTGAAAGTTTATCCACAGATAATTTGTTCGAATTTCTATGTTGTAGATCAACCAACCGACTCCTCCTGTTCCCCACCACCTCATGGTCAACAAACCCAACAATAAAAACAACAATAATAATATAAATTTGTATATCCCACCTGAAAATGAACGATACAGTAGCCTGGATCCGTCGGCTACCATTGGGAACACCAACGAAGGCTATTTAACATTAAGCGATACATCAAGTATGAGGTACGTGGCTCCAGGCTTCATAGAAGGTCCTCAAGAACATAAACAACACCCAGATGAACTTTATGATTGTGTTAGTGATGAAGAGAGGAATGGGGACGAAGATGGTGAATATGATGTTGTAGATCATCCGCAAAATACTGGAGTTTATGATATGGCCGTATAATGAGACTTGATTGACCAATTGTGTCAATCTACTTTGAAAAAGGATTTTTAGAAAGTAAGAAAATTGAACTATGTTAATGAATGAATAAGATAATATACTAAGAAATTTTTCAATTCTATACTCTCTTGTTTTTTTCAGTCCTGGAGTACACGCTTATTGCCCCCGCAGGCGAAGTGCAGCGTAGCCGAGGAGGCTATAATAGAGAGTCCCGGGTGTATAAGGGCGTAGTATGGGAATCCTATCTCAAAATATTTTTCAGTTTCAGTAGTTCTGACTAGCACACTAAGTGTATTTTAATATTTACATGCGGGTGCGTTTCATTTTTGTAATCTAAAAAGCACGCGGGCTGCACGGCCGATGGAGAAACAACAATAAGTTTTATGGTGCCATAGGGAATTGACGTAATAAATATTCAATCAGAGAAATCTTTTGATGATAAAACAGACAGTGATTAGTGTATTCCCATTTGCAAGTGAGTTGTATCACCTCTCTATTCTGATGACTTACAAGTTGAAAATACGATCTACAGGTGGATGCGCCCCAAAAACCAAGGCACCCCAAAAACCATGCGGTGAGAAAATGAAGAATTAAAAGAAGGGAACATGTCAAGATGGCTGTTTATTGGTTTGTTTCTAACCATAAGGCATTAGGCACTTTGGATACTGTGAAAAAAAAGACAGCTTCCGAAAGACAAAAATTGTGAATTTCAAAATCTCAATTTTTTGGAAAATCGACCCTGAGTCTTCCAAACAATAACTCTGCTTGATAATAATGATCAGGAATGTATTACAACACACTACAGGCATCAATAACAGTATAAATACTATGAATACACATCA
>JAYRBV010084444.1:0-15728 GCA_036023255.1 Mitrocomella polydiademata
GCAAATTTCTGGTTCGGCTGAAAATTGGACTTTTTTGAGGGTATGTCCTATTTAGGCAACATTTATTTCCTATTTAGAGGACACAGTGTCCTATTTAGGCAGTACCGTAAGGTGTGTCCTATTTAGGAATCTTTCCCTGACTGTCAACAGCCCCCTTCAATGCTCGATTGCTTGCAAGCTCACAACCATGGCCTGGACGATCCTTAGAGAGAGGAGGAGGATAATGGTTGATATAAACCAAACATATTCAACACAAACAAATTTACAAAGCAGTAGAAAAACATCAACCAACCATTATGAAACCAACACACAACACACACCACTATCCAGCCAGTACTATTCGCTATCCTTATGGGAATATCGGGAAATATCGGGAGAGCTGGGGAACAAACGGGAAATAAATAGGCAAGTTCCCTGTGTATCTTAACTATTACATTATGGAGATAATGTATTTAACATAATATCCATAATATCCATATCCAAAGCATCCAATGTAGGATAAGGTATTATATAATTACTCTTATCTACTTCTTATCCTTAATCCAAAGCATCCAAACCATCCAAAGCATCCAAACCATCTAAAGCATCCAAACCATCCAAATTCCTCTTCCCACACATCAGAAAGAAAAATTTGCGACATTCAGTTTCAGTAAAATTAATTTAAGCTTAGTAATATAGTATCTCGGCTAACTCTGGGGGTTGGTTGTCATGAGAATTAATTATCCATGAAAAAGAGGTTAGCAATGAGAAATGTAAACACCCAACAAAGCCCTGGTTTCGGAATGTAATACTACGCCTTCAGAACCCACAATAAAATTGTATTCAAATTCCAGGACCATTCTATAATTTTTCCAGGACTTTTACTTCACTTTTTCCAGGACTTATCAACTTTTTCAAGTAAATTTCAGGACTTTCCAGGTATACTTTTTAATATTTAAGCTAAAGCTATAAATATCAACAAATATTGTAGTATTATATCAGAAAAACTAGAAAGAGTACAAAAACTAAAAATATCAATGATCATGAACCAGTGTCATCAAGGATGTACAAGGATGAGCTTTAGCACATCCTTGGATTTTAGAAGTTTATACAGACATCCTTTAAATCAAATTTCAGGACTTTTCCAAGCTTATCAAGTTTTTCAAGAAAATTCCAGGACTTTCCAGGACCTGTGGGAACCCTGCATGATTCAATTTACTTTTATGTATGTTTACTAATGAATAAATAATTCAGAAGCTTCATTTTTATTTATGTTATAAATATTGTTTATTAAAATAAAACGAGACGTTTCGACTGACGTCCATCAGTCATCATCAGTCATCATCAGTCAATATGTAAAAATATGGAAGAAAAATATGTAATGTACGTTTAAAAACTACTGAAATGTCTAGGAAACAATAATTACAAAGATAAAATAGTTCAGAAGAATTAGCAGAATAGTTAAGTTAAGTGTAAAAAGTTAAAAGCAATTTAAAATGTATTTACATATTAGTATGAGACTATCGATTGTTAGGCTAAAATTAATTTGTAATTACATGAGTTAAAAAGCTTAAGTAATAGAATTGTCTCGAATATTTTTAGTGTTGGCTTTTCATTTTTAATGTACAATACCTCCGAAACTTTTCTTTTATAGTAATTTTTAAAGTTCTTATTTATTATCTGGGCGTTGGTTAGCGTTACATTATTGTGTCCACTTTCGGATGTGTGTTCGAAAATGTGAGAGTTTTTATCTTTGCCCGAATGCGACCCTCGCGATTATTAAACTGTTGGCCCAATCCAATATCTTTAACCATGTATGTTTACATTTTTAAGTTTTAACGAATATATGGATTTTAAATTTTTATCGGACGTACTGTAAAGGGTGAATCAAGCTAAAAATTACCCAAGCAGTCAGAAAAAACAGGAGAAGGAGTAGGAAAAACTACAGATTATCTTCAAAAAATAAATATTGTATATATAATTAAATTTCAGTTTTAAGCTCTGTTTTTTATAAACGATAAAATTGACAATAGAAATTATTATTATTAGCTAAATAATGAGTCTTTATGTATCTAGGCACGAAAAAAAAAAATGTATAAAAATGATAAACACTTTGTATAATCCGCAACTAACAAAAATCGTCTAAAAGGCCCCAAAATGGTGGAGTTTTACTTTAGGAAAATGGTACGCTCTCCTCCTCCATTGTGGATCTTTCAGACGAATCTGCTAATTTGGCTATTGTTTGATAAACCTTCTTTATATCTTTAACAGCACATAAAACAGAATATTCGAAGACTATGCAAAGGAGAGTTCTTTCCATTTTTGTCCCTACAAATGTAAGTCTCAACTTTTACAGCAACGAACACAATTTTGAAGGTTATCAAATGTTTCATGAGGGATTGTCACAATCTGTTTGGAGGTAATGAATCCCTCATAAAGAATTATTTTTGTCAACATACAGTTCATCTGACAGAATGTAAACACATCTATTTTTATCGTTCTTTTGTACAAAAGTCTCTTATTTTTGTCGGGACTAATCGAGCCACTTTTTTGTCTCTGCTGCTTCGTTCTTCCAAACCTTTTTAAGAGACTTTACTACGGAAAACTTTGCTGTTTACATTCTGTCAGATGAACATTCTCCAAATATAAATTGTTTTTCTAGTTAATAATAAAATTGAAAAAAAACTACATACATGAAAAAATTAACCCGATATCAACAGGTTTCCAGAAATATAAACAAGAATTCACATTAAAAATAGCAATTCATCTACAACCCTGGACAAAATATAATAAGAGATTTCACTAATAAAAGTGTTCCCCTCCCCTCTTATTCAGTGTTGGCCTTGTGCAATCTCATCACAATGAACTGACATTAAATGAGGGAGGAGGAGGAGGAGGAGGAAGTTTTTTACTCATATTCTATATAATTTTGACCTTTTTCACGAAAGTTTATCCACTGAAATTGTCTAAATCACCGAGTCGCGAAAGTTTGTCCGGTGAAATTAAAGGCTCACGCCCGCGAAGTTTGTCCAAACAATTTCGCGAGTTTTTCGGCTCGCAAAAGTTTATCTCGCGAAAATTTATCCGAATTAAGTGATTTCCAGGATTGAATTGTGAATTAACAACATTCATGAATGTATTATCCATTTTCGCTCGAAAATTCTTAAAAATGATCACGTGTAAATAGTACGGATAAAGATACTTGAAAGTATTCGAAAAGTTTGATAGGAAAACATATCTGTTACTCAAAGTTACAGATAGGGCGCAAATGATGTGCCTTTTGTGAGTGTAAAATAATGAAATTTTGATTGAAATTCTAGGAAAATTAACTGATCAAAGTTAGGACCAGTATCTTTCTCCCTACACACTGACAATGTACATACCAAAGATCACCCACCATACAATGAAAGAAATTAATGAAAATGAAATGCAATTATAGACTATCCAAAAAGTTGTAAGTTAAATAATTCAAAGAGTGGTTTCCACTGACATTGGCATTTTATCTATCTTCTGCTAAACATCGCAAAGTCACTGAATGAAAACCAGGATTGAGTCAAAGACCAGTTATTTAACGATAACCCTCGCAATTAGTTACCACGGTTGAGTACTCAAAAGGGTGGTTGATTTCACTAACATCTATGTGATGATGGTTTCCGGGGTAACAACCGTCCCTTGCAATTGTTAGTGGACCTCTATTTCTGTTGTACGTGAATGTTTTGATGTGTGGATTATGCGTAAAAAATATGAAGAAATTTGGTATTTGTAGCGTTCATCCTAAGTTAACATACTGTATAACGGTCAATCCCATGATGAGAGAATTTGATAATTGTAGCTTTCCTTGTGTACCATGCGGCATACCGTAGAACTCAGCTTTTTGCGGTCGAAGGTTCTTTTCAAGCCATCATTGATACGTCTTCGGCTACCGGCACAGTGAACGAATCACCGACAGCCACTAACAGGTCAATGTCCGTACTGTGGTACCTGAAACGGGAAAGATGAGGGTAATAAATATTGATCTCGTTGATGCATGGTATAAAATAATACCTACTTAGCCAATGTTTCCAAAATATATTTTATTCCTCATTTTTATTTAGTATCTTATTAGTGATTCAGTATTTAGTAGCTTATTAGTGATCACGATCAGAGTATAAAAATACTTTTATTTTATCCTTTCAGTTTTACTTTCAAATTCATCATAAGTATCAACACGTGATACGTGAATAAAGAAACAGAAACTGCCATGCTAAAAACCCAGTCCAAAATATACGGAATATTGTTAAAAGTAGAAAACCTGACACTCCAAATTTTCAAACAGAAATTTTTTTTCTGGGTCATCCCACTGTAACTTACCCAAAAACTTTCATGAAAGTGGATTTGGAGGTTTCGTCATTATCGTTGCTGTTGGTATACTCTGCAAACACTTTTCCTTTGTTAAACAGGTCACGCAGTTGCTCTTCGATGTGCAGTAGACACTGTAAAGCAAACATGGTCAAAATAATAACAAATTTGACAGAACAAGCCAGAGCACAACAAGTGGTGGAACCTTTCCCGCATTGCAGATAAAAATATTGCAGAAACACAGTCAGCGTAATTTTGTAGGCTTGTTTTAATATAAAATATGTTTGTACAGAGATTTAGTCTTTTTGCAATCTGTATTTAGTGAATTCATGAAAACGAGACTGTTGAATTTAGAAGAAGTTAATATGGCTTTCAGTGAACAAAAAGCTTGAACTTAACATGAATAAAAATACTGTCTTTACGCGAATTAAAAAAAAAGACCAAATTTTTACATTCAATGAGAAAAAACTTGTGTATTTTCGTTCAGTCATAAATTTAGGGACGGACAACAACTATTTTGGATATTCTTTGAGCAGACGAACAGCGGTTAAATGGTACTTACAAAGTTAGCAGGCATATTCAAACCGCAAAGCTCTTTGGTAGATTCAATCATCGTGGTGACGATGTTGGATGCGTAAACACTCGTCGAATTCATTTCACTATATCAAAATAGAAAACAAGTCTTACTTTTTTGAAAAACAAACAAAAACAAACAGGAACTAATTTAAAAAAAATAAGAAAAACACCTTTCCATAGCAAGTCACAATAGTATTATAGATACAAAACTTACAAGCTAGTATTCTGGTTAACCGAACTCATTCTTTTTGACATTCCTTTAACCTCGCACGACCTAAAATGTGAGGAAAAAAGAGAGAATATAATTTTTAGACCTTCAAATTTTCTAATTTATTTTGCAAATCAGCGGTCTAAATACAGTGAATGCTCAATAAAATGGACCCCGGATTTAAGTGGAAATTCCCTTTGAGTCATCTTTGGCCCCTATAGTTAACTTTGATCAAAAAATGGATCAGAAAGATGAGACCTTCTTCAGTTCTGTGGAGGTTCCATTTATACTGTTGTCGTAAAGACAGAAGGCGAGAAAAATTGAATTTAAGAAATAAGATTTACCAGTTATCAGTATCAGCGACAATGCATACAGCGTCCCCAATTTCTTCATCCAAAACAGAATACTATAGAAATAGAAAATGTCTTGAAATTTGAACAACACTTTCTTCCTGAGTAATAGCAATAGATAGATATCATAAACAGCTATATATATATAGCAAGGTAAAAATCATTGGGGAGGGGGAGCAATGGTCAATAGTTTAGGGCGATGAAGAAGATTTTGTGATCGATTTTAAGTCTCTAAAATACATGTAGAGGCACAATTTAAGGCTCATAGATATGAAAATTACGATTATAGACAAGGAGTCCTACTATAGTTTAGGACATGCATCCGTTCACAAAAGATATTTGAAAAAAAATAAAAAACACAAAAAGAGCTATAGCTATAATACGTACCTTTACAGTTTTTAAGAGATCATTTGCCATTTTGGTTTCATCAATTGTGCGACATCCTTGGAGTACAAAATCGGGCATGTATTCATCTGAATAACCAGCAAACAATGATTTACCAAAGGATGGGGCATCTTCTTGAATTGGATGTCTAAAGAATTTATTTTTTGAAAAGGTTATCGAAAAGGTATAGTACGTACACAACATACATATCTTTGCTTGGAGTTTAGTGAATTCAATTAGTATGGACTCAAAATAAATTGTTTGTTTTTTGAAAAAATTGACCTGTAAACTAGAAATCACGAAAATTTATACACTTTTTTAAAAGGTAAATCATAACAGTACTAATTGCTAGTAAAAAAAATAACGTTACAGAGCCACCCATCAGACTTCACTGTTCATTCAGAAGTCATCAAGCAAATTGTTAACAGTAAACTTTAAGTAAATTAAATGTTACATACTTAGTTGAAGATTTTCTGTACGTCTTTGGAACAGTTCTTGGCAATGATAATTCCTTCAGTTTCAAATGAACCAGGTCGTTAGTTAGCAAATCAGTATCTACCACACCAACATCAGGTGGAACTTTGACATCCAAAAGAACTTCAGTTGTTTCACCGACATTGTCAGTATCTAACGCGTGAGAACCTTTGAGTGTATTTGTTGATACACTTTTTGATACACTGCTATGATGTGAAGATGATATTATTGTTTGGGTGGTGTCAGTTAAAGTAGAAGCTAACTGTTCATTATCAACACTGCAATAGTCAGAGTCTAAATCCGTTGAAACTCCTTGAGAGCTCAGACTATTTGTGCGTGTGAAACAAGAATCAGTACTGTCCCCAGCGCAACTATTTGATCCGACGCTATACTCCATTTCCGTACCACTGTCATGACTATTAGTGCTATTCCGCAAATTACCAAAGTTATTATTTGCATTAGGTACAAAATCTACAGGATCCGAAGTTTTACGCGGCCTAGGTGTAATATCCATGTCCGCACAGCAATCTTGACTTGTATCTACTTTCAAATCTAATTGCAAGTCACCATACATGCTAGGTGAACAACAATAACAAATAAAGGAAGGTCTCTTTTGACATACTTTCTCAGAAGGTTGTTTGACATCTTTAATTTTGCATTCTGTATATTTTAAAAGAGGGACATTTTTACAAGTCCCTGTTAAGTTCATATCAGTAATCTGTTGAATTTTTAGTTTTTCCAGTCTTTTGATACAGTGTAAACAAACCATATCTACCTCAATACTCAACTTTTCAAGTTCAAATTTACATGTATCGCAAAACTCATCAAACATTCCTTTTTCAAGGGTCCTGCAGAGTATGCATGATTTTGATGCTATTAATCCGCTACAGCCGTCTCCCTCTTGATTCCTTTTGAGTTCCTGTAATTTCAATTCTTCCATGTTGACATAAGAACGTAAACTTTTGTCACTGATTTTGTTCAGTGCTTGTAGTAAAGGACAATAACAACTTGAAGTATCAATATTCATAGATTTTAAGCGCTCAATAACATTACTGTCGTTTGTACGTGGAGTAACACAACACTCGTCTTGTTCATCTAAAGCATCAAGATGGTTGAAGCTTTGAAAGTCTTTAAATGGGTCAACACCCTTATTTGCATCATGTCCTGTGCTCGGTGAGGATATAATATTACAACTGCGTTCAAACCAACTATGTATGTTACTATTATTTGAACTAGATGATATACTCAGAGTATCACTCCAATTAGATCCGCTCTGTCGGTTTAAATAGTCTCTCTTATTTTCCATTCGGATAGAGTTTTCTTTCACCTCACAGCACCTGATGAAGTAGGTGAGGAATTGTAAGATTTTATTCACAATGTTTGCATTTTTCCCAACAATAACAGTCCTGGCGAGTTTGAAAGGAGATCCAAGGCAACCATAGAGATCACTAAAAAACAAGGAAATAAATATTTTATTTATAATTAACTGAGAAAAAGAAAGGAAATCTGCAATATCAAACAATTTTATTTTATTTTTTACTCACCAAATTTGAGCCCACAATGGGTTATAAGGGTGACATTTAGCAAGAATATCAATCTAAAAATCAAAATTAGAGTTTTCAAATTGACAGGAAAACAAAATGACATTTTTCAAGAAGTAAAGTCCCCGAGTACTTTATGAAAGTCCCTGATTAAAAAAAAAATACAAATAAACTACTACTTACTGTAGATGAAGCATGTTTGTTAAGGTTACATTTTTTAGAGTTTTTGTCACTTGAGATGACAGTATTGACCCATGACAGGTGGTGAGTCAGGACAGCAGTGATCAAGTTGGACAAAAAGCTAAAGAATGAGATCACATTTATGAGAAAATGAACATTCTTTGAAAAGCTAATAATGAACATTAATCAATACTAAGTACTTTTCACTTACTAACTAGATTCTTTACTTTCACAAATGTCATACAGTTCACGGAATGTTTTTATAAATCTATTTGCACATTCTTTTTGCCTTGTTTCGCCAGTCGCTGTAAGATATAACCAAACTGGTTCCTAAAAAGAATACATTATACATGAATGAAAAATCAATCATTTAATAAATAAACTATAAATATAAAGTTATCATCTATATACTAACTTACAATTATTCTTGGTGCATAGCACAACCGTAAAACGTCAGCTCTGAATGATTCAACTGCCTAAAATGTTGAAATAAATATTGAGAATGTTAAAGAACTAACGAGGTAATACAGTTTCAACAAATCTTTCCAAAACAAGGAATTGAAATTCTACTGTTAAACAAAGTCATGAAATATCTACCTCTACAGCTGCGTCTAGAAACTTTTGCCGCAAATAGAACGATTTCTCAATCTTCACTCTCAAGGCTTGCAGTTGTGCCTCAAACAGGGTGTAGTGTGAAAAGAAAAAGTTCTGGAAACATCTAAACAAAACAAGAAAAATAACCTTGTAAAAACATATACCAAGACAAAGGGAAAATGTAGACCAAAAAAACGAAATAGAAGTATGGGAGATAAATTACAATTATTGAATAGTTTAAGAGCAGCGAGTTCCATATAGAAATTCCAACTTTAATTCGAAACTTACGTGTTATCTTCAGCATTGTCCCATAGATTAAAAATTATACCAATGCCAATTTTGGGTTGCTGCTTGTAAACACTTCGTAACTACAAAGAAATTAAGAAAGATTACTAACTTAATTTCACAAGATAAAATATCTGAGAATCAAAAGTCAGGTCATAAAATGGCAGCAGGCAAAAAGTTTCTAGTATCTTTTTTAGGGGCTCTATGATTTGGCTTACACGTAAACCCCCTTAAAAACCGATTGTAAGGGTCGAATTAAGCCATCGCCAACTGTTTTTAAGCTAGCCTCTTATTGAATCCTGCTTCTTTAAACATAAAATACACCATGATGCGAGTAAATATGGAAAATATTTATTTACCTCTTCTGATTGTTCAGACCTTGATCTCCACACAGAAGACTCTAAACTTGTTCTTTTGCTTCTTGAGATGCGGTGACGAAAACTTCCCGCTTGAGATTCAATGGGTGATCCATTTAATGAGAGAAAGCTGGATGACAAGCTCATACTATCAAGGTCTGATGTGCTCCAGCTGGGTGCTGCCAATAGAGAAACTGAGTGATTAGGATTCAGGAAACTAGCTTTTTTGTTCTTCATCCCTATAGGCGTTGAATAAGATCCTAAAAAATAAGAAGAAAGTTATGTCTATGTCTCAAATCAGTTAACAGTTAACCAAGAGATTAAAAATGTTGTGCTTACTATTCAACCTCAAGTTCTATTGGAGGACACTTACTACTAATTTCTTCGTCTGATGAGGGGCTACCAGGAACAGATATACTGGTTAACGATGGCGTAGAAACATTTACTGGTCTTGATAAACTGTTACATGATGACAATTCACTATCGCTATAAATGTAAATAAAAAGTATATCAGAATAGGGGTGGAACCAAGGAAAAAATGATCCTGCAAAGTGCAAACAGAAGAAAAATAGTGAAAAAGTGCAACAATAAATTTGGTGTTTGCAGGATTTGCTGATTGGCAGAAAAGGATGTGTGCCTGAGTAACATATAGGGATATTTAAACTTTTTGTAACACAAGACCTACCAAAAGTTAACACCAGCACTTCTTGACCTCAGTGCAAACACTTTCGTCATAAGCAGTTGGGGTGGTGACCTGAAACGTAGGAGAAAAAAAAAATTTATACGCCAGAAACACATTGCAGATTGCTTTTTATACGTCAGAGACACCTTGTGTAGGCGGCTTGTCACAAGGAACTCTTTTTAATGAGATTGAATCACTTCCTAAATGATTGATGACATCTTTTTAAATTCAAAATGTAGTGAATATTGTACTGTATCAATGAAATAACGTGCAATCAATCAATCAGTTGACTTCAAAATAAGAAACGGAATTCGTAAGGAGACCACAGTGATTAAAATTTTGAAGCATAATTGATTATTTCAGCAAAAATATTTTATAGAGAGAAGAGAGATCATGTAACTAAGAGGATTCTCACTTACCTAATTAAGTGCACCTTCAAAATAGATCCTTTGTACACCATTGCAACAGAGCCAAATATCATTTCCCCCAGCATCTTGACATCTGCTTTTGCTTTGGTAATCTTGCGAATAAAAAGAAAAAGTATTGGAGGTCAAGGGGTACATAAAATCAGGTTCACTAAAATCAAAGAAAAAACCTCTCTTAACTTATTGGCTGATGTTTTTATTAGAGATCGGCATTTCATACGAGTTAAGGTTCAAATTGATATTGAAGTTAACTTAGGAAGGATAAAATGACAGGTACCTGGTACTTTTGAGACGGGACAGGCATAGGTGAGGCTGCATCTTGCCTCTGCTGAAGCTTTCCATGTTTAGGTCTGGAGCAGGGGGATTTTTCCTGATGTAAAAGAAGTTATTTGAAAATCAACTTTTTAAAATAATGCATGCCACACAATTTTTAAAGAGAGAACATGTGACAGTATTGTCACAGGATGAAAGCATGGCACTGTCAAAGGATGACAAAGTTTAAACCATTCTCTTTTTTTTGCATTATTTGCAAAGATTAAAATAAGATCGTGGTAAGGCACTTCAGATCAATTATGAATAAATAAACCAATCGATTAAAACCCAGATTATTGCCATAATCCCAAACAAATGAACAACAAAAACAGGAAATAACTGTTTTCTACTTGGATGCTCACTTTTAGTGTGTGTATATAAGCTTAAAATGTTAAAACAGTTTAGACAAGGCGAAAGCAATTAGTCTAGCAAACATTATTTACAACAACAATAAAAAAACAGCTAAACTGGCAGATAAACAAGACTTCCCTCAATCATGGGATACAGGCTACAACGGGAAATTTTTCAACTGTGAGGTGTCACGATGAGAATTGTTTGTGATTTATTTGTAATTTAATTTTGTTTATTACCAATGCAAATAAGTTAAAAAAACAAGAAGTTTACTTCTTTCTCTATTCTTAGATATTCTTAGATACATCTTCAGAATTTTAACCAAACAAATATTACTAACAAATTTACTGTCCATAATATGTATATTTGCAGACATAAACAGAATTTCAGAGAAACAAATACTTTTGATGGATCCAAAGCTAGACTAACCTGTTCTTCAATTGCAACCAAAGCATCAGAATCAAACATTAATGATTTCTTAGATGAGGACTCTTTGAATATCAGCACCCGTATCTTACTTGAATCAAGATTGGGTAACCTAAAGAGTTAAAGAAGAGATTTATGGTTGATAGAAATCTAGCATAAACATGGTAGGCAAAAATTAACAATGACAGTTTTATTGCAAGATACATATTAAAATTGCTTAACTAAAAAATACCCCGCAAAGTTAACCATGGCTGAGGACTTGTCACTGAGAAACCTTGGATGCCGAGAAAGTCTGGGGAACTTATTTTCTTAAAGGGAGACCACGCCGTGTAAAAAAAGAAAAGCTAGAGTAGTTTTTTGTAATAATAAAACAGCTGCCCAATAATTATAGTTTTGAAGAAAAAAAAACTGATAGGGAATATAAGCTACAGTAACTGTTTGGAAACACAGACACCTCAAATGAAAGGAAATATCTTATATATTTTGCAAAACTTAAAATAACAAAATCAAACTGTTTCTTATTAAGATTTACAATATAAACAAACTTCTTAAAAGGAAACCTTGAAAAAATACACTGAAGAAAAATGCATTTTGATCTAATGTATTATAAAAACAAAGCAATCATTGTGACAGTTTCATTCTTTTACATTTGTCACAACAAACAGAAAAGAAAAAAATCCTCTTCCTTCAAAACAAAAAAAAACAATAGGACAAAAACACATGACTGCCTTAAGGTCTTTGCCACAGTTTGCCTTTCTTAGAAGTTTTAACATTTTTAAAGTTATTTATCTTTTAGTTAAAGCATGTTTTCATAGAAGATATATGTACTATTAGGGGAATTAATACAAACATTTTAAAAGTTCTGAATGGAGGAATAAATAAAAAATCTCTAAATAAGGAGGCCTTGCTCTTATGAATGAGTTTTTATCTACTATCTACTTTTACAACTAGTTTTTATTTAATAGATTAAATAATAATAATAATAATAATAAAAGAACTCATTCAAAAGGAACAGACAGTATTCATAAAATATAAACAATAAAATGGTACATAATGAAGGAGTTAAAAATTGGATGAGACTTGGAACTATGAGTCACTATGAGTTATTGCAAAATGAAAGTAAAGAAACATTCTAAATAGATATATGAAAATGGTTTTAAAGAAAAGATAAAAGATTACAGCACATAGTATGCACTACCTTTAAAAATAAATTGATTGTAACGAATAAGGAGGAAGGACTGTAAAGAATGTAACTCTGTGCCTTGTATTTGCTTCTGGAATGTTATGCTTTCACAAAAGAACTGACATTCCACAAATACCTTTTGAAAATCTCATGACAGTCTTATGACCATCATCCAATTGATAAAACGACACATTACTAGAATTTCAAAACAATAACATGATTTTGTCATCAGAAAAAAAAATGAAACATGAACTTTGAAACCATTCTGTAACCTGTTGTAACGTTTATCATCTGCATAGAGTTTTTGGTTAGATGAAAATTATGCTTCTTGAAAATGATTTATTTTTATTCCACTCTGCTATGAGAGTTACATATGCTCACATCAAACATCCTTTTTCATAAAATTGGTAAAATTTGATTGTGTAAAAACACCAGACAGGGCAAAACTTTTAAGAATTTTAAAAAGTACAAAATTTCTCACCAGATAAACACACGTATTATAACCTCAGCATATTACTATATTACTAATATGCTGAGGTTTTAGGTTATCAAGGCCTTAAAAGTTTAAGCTTGTACACAGACAACAATAAAATGACTATTGTATCTAAGAGGGCGAGCAAACCCTGTGGCTTGGGTATGAAAGGTTCCTTACAGGTTTATAAAGATTATCACAAAGCTAAGAAAGACAAATTGTCTTAAAGTACTATGCGTCAAAAAACATAATTTCAGCAAAGAAATAAAACCAAATTTTTTAAGCAGTAAAATATATCTATATCAGAGAAGTGTATCTCTGTGAAACCAATTAATAGAAATATGATGAAAATGTACACATTGAAACGTTAAACAAAAGAAAAATTCTGGTGTAGATATTCCTGGTATTTTAATCGCATACATTGAATTCATAGTTTCTCTCTGAGTACGCAATGAAGTAGACAGCTGAATGTGAAGTTGGTTTCTATTCCATATAGGGAAATAACAAATTTCTTAGGAGAGTCTGGTGTCTGGTGTTTTTTTAAAACATAACAACATAACGCTTCACCTAAATCTGGGCCATTTTGCAGGCAGAAGAGTTTGACGTTTTGTCTAGCAAGACAAAAATGTTTTAAGTCACAAAGAAGATAGTTTCAGATGATATACATATAATCATGTTTTTTGAAATCCTTAGCAAAACATTGAGAAATAATTTGAATCCATGAGCCAAAAAAAATTAACAAAACATGTGTTTCTTCACAAATAGTTCTGTATTTATTGCCTGCTATAATGGTGGCTGATTGCGGCCATATCGAGTTGTGTTTGTTTGGAAAGAAACGTAAACATTGACCTGTGTATAGTAAACAATTCTTCAACAATAGTGGAGCAGGTTGTAGCACACTAGAACAGACATATGGTAATAATAAGAGAGGTCAGTGTTCTGTTTTCATTAAAACAAGATAATTTTTAAATTTAATTAATAAGTTTGCAGTTATCCCTGACTGACATGTCCGACCACATTTCATTTTCTCCTATTGTACCTACAGGATTAAAACATTCACTTTACAAGTACTATTAAAAAATTGCCTTACCTAGGTGTGCCTTGGAACTCATGAAGATCTTTTCTCCTAGAATAATCAAGTCAAGAACAAGATCAGAAATTAGAACGTAAACGTTAATAGAGGAGCAAAAGTAAAGGCCTAAAGTTCATATACGACACATAAAATATAACAATGCAGTTTCTCCAGTTTTGATACATCATTTTACAGTAAATGCTGGTCCAACGTGCTTAGCTTAAAGTATTTTACGAGATAGAAAAAAAGTATTGACTGAAGTTTCACGAAACGTATAGCATATACATATATACATTATTATGCTACTGTATATATATACGAAATAGAGAACATGGATGGTATATATTCTATAATAAATTTAGTTAATAAATAATGAAACTCACCCCTCGTCAACTTCTCTCTTAGCAGCATCTTTCTTCGAGTTGATATTAAATAGTCTTGAAAACATACTTTTAAGTCTTCCTTCACTATAAAGCTCACTATAATAATGACATCTTTGCCATGTTTTTCCTTTCGTACACTACATATACGGTGTTTTCCCATCGCTTAGTATTTTGATTATCCAGTATCTTACTACGAGTGAGTATCTTCCGAGCTAGCTATAAAACTAAAATAAACGCTATCGCATTACTTTTTTGTACTATCGAATCTAAAATTTATTCTTGCATGGAATATTAGATTTTTATATCAAAATTTCGAATCAGGCTACTTTTGGAAGAAAATAATTATACTCTTATGCGTCTTGCAATACGAGCGTTGCCATTCCCCTTTCGTAACTTTTTGTTATATAAGATCATTTGACACTGTTTTAGTATAATTGACAATTATGCGCAGAAATCATGAAGCAGACACAAATCACATGACAACATACGGTAAGTCATAATATTTTACGAAAACATTCCTCTGATTGGCTAATATCCTCTTTCAATGTTTACGGTTTACTTTTCCGTTAAAAGATATGAGGCGGGAAAGTAGACCCGGGAATAATTTATCTGCCACGCCAGCCGCCGGCCGCGAATTTAAATTAGAAGCAAAGAATAATTTATTTTTTCTATTTACATTTTCGAACAAAAATATTTCGAAATTTATATACATTTACTTTCATGGCTGAATGAACCAATCGAAACAGGAAAGAAAAACAAATAATAAATTAACTCTTCAGTTCTCACTCAAACCATGCCAGGGATCTACAAACAGAACCCTGGATGGACATCATATAAAACAATAAAACCAGATGACCAACTTTACTAAGGAAGCGAAAAAATTATATCTAGATAAAGCACTTGCTAAAGTGTTGTGTTCTCATTCTCATCAATATATAGTTTATGCAGTATGCAGTATGCGTTTTATACCTGCCGGTTTGAGAGTATGCTATTTCTGTAAACGAGGCCCCCCCGGCGGTTTTCGTGATGGCGTGATTGGGGTATTTTTTAGGCGTGATGGGGTGAAACGTTGATTTTTTTCACGGCTGTTTCAGTTGTTTAGAAAAACGCAATCTTTAACGCGCATGCGCAAATTTCCAAAGCGGGCGGGATCAAAT
>JAYRBV010084555.1:0-15715 GCA_036023255.1 Mitrocomella polydiademata
TTTTAAGTTTTATAAAAGAAATATTTTTCGTGCGAGCGATAAACAAGTTATTACATGTTCTTAGTACAATATGGATATTATTTTCTTGTTCTGATCTTTTTGTTCTTAATTTCTTCGACTAAAATAATGAAACAAAAATAGCGAAAAACATACCTTATATTGTATTCGGTATTATGAGTACACGACCTAATCAGATACTGACTGGTTATATTTTTCTCTTTAGACGAATCACCAACCCTTAAGGAGATGGGAATTTGTGCCGGGGTGTTTGTCGTTGTTTTGGTCGTTGTTTTGTTTTTTCTTCTATTTTGTTACGACATTATGACCGCTGTGAGGAATACAACAGGTAAATCATCTTACCGTTACACATTGTTAGATTTGCATTACTTCATCTAGCTGATTCTTTGATAATGAATGGTTTTGATGGCAGTTTTGAGGTGCCTAAATCTTTTAATATGGCTATACAATTTAACTTTTAGAATATTCAATCGTTTTAAATCGTTTGTGGGTAATTTCCTCAATATTTATTGACTTTTCAGGTGTGAACAAACAACTGCTACCCGCCTCACAACTTCTCAAGAAGCATTACATCGAAACCATTGGCAAGGAGAACATGAAATCAGTCCACGATCTATACCGGACAAAGAAACGGTTCTACGTGGATCTGGCTGTTGTTCCAGCTCCAGCCAACCTATTAATCGCTGATAGAAAATTTCATGTACAGCAAATGTTAAACTACGAAGGGACGGTTACCATTGATCAATTACTAAAATCTAAAGATAGCAACATGATTCTTCTACAAGGCGCCGGAGGTGTGGGTAAGAGTTACATGCTGGAGACTGCTGCCTTACACTGGGCTGAGGGAAAGATCTGGAAAGATATCCACTTTCTTTTCTTGATTAGGTTCAGAGAGCTAAACTTGTACTCGGGTCAGTCCCTTCGAGAGTCTATAGAGGCAATCTTCGAAACAGTCTTCACAAATGTGAAATACAAAGATCTTCTCAATATTGGTGAGCGTGTGTTATTCTTGATGGATGGTTTGGACGAGTTTTCCAGCTTAAACCAAACATTAACAAATCTAACATCAAGAAATCCTTGTAAGGATTCTACCTTATCCTTAGGACTTCGGGCTTTGATGGAGCCCCAATGTTTTCCAGGACGCAAACTCATAATTACGGGTAGGGTCGTAGAATGTGAACGCCTGAGATCATCACTCAAAAAGCTGTCAATTGATAGCTACAACGTGGTTGGTTTCAGCACAGAGCAAGTATTGCAGTACATTGATACTTACTTTGAGCAAAACAAAACTTCAGCAAGCAATTTGAAAAGATCCATCGAACAATCCGAAAAACATCAGCTAATGTCAAGAGTACCAGCATTTCTTTGGTCGCTTTGTGAGCTACACATGGAGACGGGGGCACTCGCTGAAATCACAACAACGACAGAACTATTTGCTTGGCAGTTGACCATATTCATCAGACAGCACTACCGTTCGATGAACGAATCTTTATCTTCTGATTTTAACCACATGGATATCTATAAGATAAAAGAAGTCAAGCTTCTAGTCTATGCTTTAGCAAAACTCTCTAAAATGACATTGATTGAAACAACAGTTTTGATAGACATTAAAGAGTTTCGGGATAAAGTGCATTTCAAGAATCTTGAAAAGTCTGGGCTTGTCACCATTGTTCGTACTACCAAAGGAGAGAAGCTTCAGTTTAATCATATGTTGATGCAAGAGTTTCTAACGGCAATTTCCTATTTAGCATCACCTGCTCCGGAATCAGATTTTTTTAAACTTGATAATTTACGTGGTTGCGGGGCACTCTTTTCTGGACTAACAGGAGCGTCTGTCCCAAATTCCAAATCACCGAAATCTTTACAACTTTTTGTGACAAATCTCGAACTACTTGGTAACAGGGATAAATACACTTTTTCATTCCCTGATAGCTCCCTTATGTATGATTCAAAGGTGTCTCCTGAAATATTTTACGAATACCAGAATGAGCTGAGTCCACCCTTTTTTGGTGTATGTGATGACATTAGTGATTTGGTTAAAGGGTATAACAAAGAAATTAGAAAATCTCTTGAATACCTTCTTTCTAATACACTAGTAAAAACATTGGCTGGTAAAACATTATTTCATGATATTTCTTGCGAGGCAGTACCTAAATTTTACGAATTTAGCAAACTATCAACCACAATATGTGACATTACTAAGTACGAGAACTTATTCGCATTTTTCAAGAATTGTTCAGGTGTAAATCACATTTTGAATCTGGAAATTTTCTCCAGAAATATACAGCAGTTACATCACCAGTTCATAAGCGCAAAGTACTTCTGCGATTCTTTGGTTCAGAAACCAGATGAAATTAGTTTTTGTAAGAACGGAACGTACGGAAACCCCCAAACATATTGCAAACAATTGAATGGCAAAAGAATGGTAGAGACTGTTGAGTATACTAGCTTCATCTGTATGTTGTACAAGAGGATCGCATTGGGATATGAACAGGTGCAATCCATTGCTGTCATCGAAAGACAAGTGAATGCAAGCATAACAGAAAAATGTAAATTGGGATTCAATGAATGCGTAAAGAATATTCAACTTATACAAGGATCAGATTCTCATGGGATTACACATTTTCATTATTTTCTGCGACACCACTTCAAACAGGTTAAGAATATTGTTGCCTACTTGAGGTTAACTAAGTCGTTGCCTCCAGATATTCTTAAAGAAGTTTTACCTTTTTTATGTGGAATTAAGGAAATCGAGCTTCAAGAGTCGCATAACTACAACCCTATTGTTTTATCGGCAATGATCTCAACTATAACCAGTTGCCCACAGAATAGCAAACTGACAACACTTTCCTTAGAATATTTCCTTACAAACAGAGATGCAGATTATATTGCAGCTAATGAAATGGCATTGACAAGTGTTCATAACGTTAAGTATTTACAAGTTTGTGTTGCGAGTAATTTATATAGAGCTATGCAACTGTTACTATCTAACGTTTTGTGTCACAAGGATCTGTCTTCGTTCAAACTCAAACACATTGAAATTCGTTTAAGAACTGTCAGCTCAAAAGCAATCAAGCCTATGATTGAAATTCTACAATATGTCGAGATCATGACATTCCGTCCGTATTACTTTAATAGGCTGTTCCCAGAACAAGAATTGAATTATTGCCGCAATGCCATCATCAATGAGCTCAGGGAGAAACCAGAACGATATTCCAATCTCAGGTCTGTCTTTCTACAAAATATGAAAATCGAAAAAGATAGCGCTGGGAAATGGAAAACAGTTAAAGACAGTGGATTTTCGGGCGATTTGGAAATTGATTCGGTGGATGAAATTACGACGACAGGTTTTGCTATTCTTGGCTGTAATGGTTTGTTGATGTTTTATTTTTTTCTTAACTGGCTATTACTGATAACCACTTTTCGTCCTTGGAAACTAATCGTGTATACATTTGTTCATATACTATCATTTGTTTATATCTTTATGGACATTGGTACCAAATTTACATATCACAATATTTATGTGGTCGGTAATGGTGAAGACGTAATAAGTATCATTCTCTTAGCTGCACTATCTGTATTGGGTATTATATATGTCTTACATAAATTTATTTTCACATAGCCGCTAACATAGCCACAACAACAAATACTTTTGGAAATAATTGCATTCTTCTTTCCTTCGCGATACTCTTTGAGTTTAATATTTTGGTTAAAGTTGTTTGTTTAGTTTGATTTTTATGGTTTGGTCCTAGAAAAATTCAACAATTATCGCGTTAAAATAAAGAATAACTTTTTTATGGGGTTTTAATCTCTTTTAATCTATTTTTGCCCGGGATTTTGTTTTTTGTGGATTTTAGAGTCGATTCCCTCAAAAGTTTCTTTAATTAATACAAATTTTATCAATTTTACAAATAATTATCAATTAATTTCGTATGTTTAGAGGAGGAATATTTTATTTTGTATGAGACCATGTGCAATTTAATTTTACAATTTTTAACAATTTGTGATGATTAATCACATTTTGCACCTTAATTGACTTGAGATAAGTACTCCAAACACTGTGGATCGAGTGGGATTTGAACTCACGACCTCTCGCTTGCCGGGCGATGCTCTACCACTGAGCTACCGATCCGATCCACAGTGTTTGGAGTACTTGTCTCAAGTCAATTTTATTTTGTGCTTTGAACATGGCCTGGATTTTCAACTGGACCTTCAATTCTTTTTAACATACCTTTGTGTGAATCAACAAACTGGAAAAATTTCACGAGATAAATTTCGTAAAAAAGGTCAAAATTCCGAATAAAGTGTTTAAACAGGGTGACCCACCAAAATAGTACTGGTGCCTTTGTTTCCTGTCATTTTATTTTTGGGTCCCTCTGTACCATTAGAAAATTCTGCAAATAGTTTATCGAGGTCTTTTAACTCTGTATGAAAATTTATTATGAAATAATGTGGTTTTATAATCACAAACATCTATAAAAATTAAAGCTAGAAATCGCTAACTCCAAATTTAGAGTCTTTACAGAATGTTTCGAATTATAATAGGATTAATCATTGTTCTAAATACGACGTTGTAGACTCTTATTAAATCAAATATCGTTCACTCTCTGTCTCGGGCAAAGGCCTATTATTTTGAGCCTGTATATTTATATGTTTTTTTTTTTAAAGGGTAGACACATTGAAGTAGGGGACATCCACATAGTAACGTATTTTGCGTACAAGGGGGGAGGGGGAGGGGGTCCTATTTTCCCGATTTTAGTGCGTACGTATGTGGATGCCCCCATAGTTTATTTTTATATAATTCACATTTTTTTTACAGTAATTTGTGCCTGAATATTTTTGTAATCAATTCTTCATATTATTTTCATGCTACTTCCCTCGTCATCTCAAGGTACACCCACCCCATGAAAATTAGATTTGGTCTGAGCTTCTTTTTTCTAATTGGTGGAAATTTAGTCGACAAATAAAATGAGACCGTATTTTCAAATAATACTGTGCGTACCAGGAGACCTACGTGTCCCTATCTCGTTGGTTATTATATAATAAACAACTATGTTCTGATAACAAATCTTTACGACAAGGCTTATGAGGTGATTTGAAAAGGACGTGTGGAAAGTTGATATTTTTTTTAAGTGGTAAATCATCTTTAATAATGTTTAAGTACTCCCGTGGTAAAGGAAGTAAGACCATTTTTTTGTGCAACTATTATTAAGAATGTAATTGACAAACAGTTCTTTTGGGGCGCACTGCATGAGTCAATCTTACACATTTTGGTAAAACAATTTAAAGATACGAATAGTCAAAAAACTTATTTTATCACATGTCATTTGTTGGTAGATACAGTGCGCCCTTAAATGATTCAAGTGTATTATTTAGGTGTCGAATAAACATATTAATTTTGCAATAACTATTCAAAAATGAGTCTGCTAAATTGCGTGGGTCGCGTGGGTGCGTGGGTGCAGATTTGTGCGTGCATTTGACCCACGCACTTTTTCTTTGGACCCACGCACAAATCACCCACGCAACCCACGCACCCACGCAATTTAGCAGACTCCTCAAAAATGGTACAGTATTCAATTCACGATAGAAACAAATGCACCGGTACCATTTTTTTCGAGTTTCACTAATTCGTTTCGATGTTTGGATGCCAGTAAATTGACCAATAAAAATAACTTTTATCACATCCAAGCGATACTTATAATTAGTGGGTGCACTATAGCTGTTTAAGAAAATTTTTGAGAAAGTCAAACAATCGTTTATTGTGTTGAAGTAATTGGTCTTTACATTCTGTCCGAGAAACAAGAGTAATTTAAACTAATTTTTCATTTCTTTTTCAATATCGATTGCCTCGAAAATGAAGGGTTAGAATATTTTTGCTAATACCAAACTCTCTACTATACAAAATATTGGTTTTAATAGAAACTTCATTATTATTCAAAAAATAAAAAAAGTGAAGAAGCGCTGAAAAAGTAACTTGATTACTCTGTGACAAGATCGATTTTTCAACCCTCAAAATTTTATGCTTGTCATTCTTACCTGTAAAAATATGTTTTTAATCAGATTATTACACAAAATGAATTGTTTGTTGGCAGACCTGAAGTTGCCTGAACCTGACGTCCGATTGGTCACCCACTACAACACAGTGTACAAAGTGAAGTTACGATGTCGCAATTCACAGATAGCTGGTGAAACTTTCCAAGAAAGGTTAGAATCGTCTCAAAAATTTGTTCAGTTCGATGACAGTATGGGATATTTTGATTCACATTTATAATTACATTAATACTGCAATCATCAACATGTCAGAATCTCTTCTCGAGGACTGACTACTATAGTAATGGAACTACTAAATCTAAATAATTTGTACTAAATTTTGACAGAATAATGAAGAACACCAAAAACATGAATTTAAATTTGACAGAATAATAAATTTGTTCATTTTATACCCTCTTTTTATTTATTTAGCCTTGGGTTTTGGAAAAGTGAAAAGACACAGTACGACATTGAGGTATGTTTTTGCTCAAACGAATATCGCTCGATATCTATCACATTCGACCGTTTTTAGCATAATCTTTCTGTTCCAACATGCTACTTGGTTATCCCTCTGAACAGTGGACGGTTTAGTCTACTATATTAAACTACACAGGAACCATTATTTTTTAATATACACCACACAGCAACTTTGTGCATAATTTTTTTTAACTTACTACAAGTGTTTTTGTTTTTCATCTAGCGCGTGATAAGTTATTCGCTTGCCAATGTGAACAAGGTAGAACCGATTCGTACCGAAGAACTAGTTATATATCCCTGTATCCTTTTCAAAAAATTAATATTATATCCTCGCTCTTTGTACAATGACAAGGCATGGACACACGTTCGTTTGTTAGTTTAACCACCTTTTCAAAATAAGTACGCACCCGTTGCCTGATTTTTTATGTGTCTGTCTGTATGCATTATGGCGAATCAATTACTTGTAAACGAGCTTAAGATGTATTTCGACTTGTTTTGCATTTTGGACAGCAACAGGACAGGACATACAGAAAAAAAAAATGCTATACTGAAATCTGATTGGTTTGCTTTAAACAATAAAAAAGCCGTTCTCGCCATTTTGATTGGCTATGATCTGTCCTGTCCCGGGAAAGTTGAACTGAATTCAACTTTTGTCTCGGGACAGAGTTGGGACAGTCGAGACAAAAAGGTCATGATACTTTTACCCGTGTCCTGTCCAAAAGTGGACAAGTGGAAATCCAACTTTAGATTTGTAAATCGGAAAATAAACTGAATATCGGGGAAAGGTCCATTGAGCAGGAAAATGATCAAGGTAGCCGCTTCAAGTGTGACCTAATTTTGACTTGACTCCCATCCCTTTCACCAAGACAAAAAAGAATGGCCTAACGCAGAGAAATTCGAATTCCAGAAGAACGACAAATCATTGAAGTGTTCTCCAGACTTGTTTATCTTTTACATCGAACGCATTGAATTGACCAATCAAACAAAAGAACAGGAGGTTGACGATGAGAAAACTCCAGTGAAATGTAAGATACGTACCACCATTATTTACTTTGTACAGTTGTATCCAGCGGTGGTTGTTGACTCTAACATCGATCATCCTTTTGGGCTTTAACACTCTTCCTCGTATTTTTTGAACCCTCTAAATCCGACAATGGTATCAAATAATGTGATGCCAGCAGAAAGTTATTATGAGGTTGTTAAGACTTGATCAACACTTCATCTGACATCAGATGTTAGACGAATTGTTGGACAATGGGTTGATTTTGCTATTAGAGCTGGTAATCTTTAGAGCGCAGAGATTTTCGTTACCCAAAAAGCATACTTTGGAGTAAATTCCTGGGAGGTTCTTTTTTCTCTGGGAAATTATTCTTTCCCAGGGTAAAGGTTGCAGGTTTCCCTGGTGATTATGTCCTTTTCCCCTGATTATTTTGCAAGGGGATTTGAGACTTTTTTCCACGATAGGTTGATATTGTTGGTTAAGAGCTTTTTACAACAACAGTAAATTTTATATGAGTTGAATCTTCGCTTTTACAAAATGAGAGATAAATGATTCCTTGACTATCTGCATTAGTAGCAAAGTAGAGTGATATGTCTCATTACGAGGCAACGAAAGTTCAGCTGAATGAAATTGAGACTCTTTTTTGCCTTGACATCTTGACAAAATCTGTGTGGACGTAGTGATTTTAATAACATGAAACATTTGCTTACTGTCTTAGTCTTCAGAACTCAAAACATTTTTACAACAACCAACCGTTTCTGTTATACCATAAGGATGTATAATTATATTGATAGATTCATATTTTTTTCTGATACAGTACAGGAAGATAATTCAGTTAGATCTTCAAGTAGAAAGGTACATTTAAATTATTTTGCCTTACTTAATTATACTAGTAGTCATGATATAGTTAATACTAAGTCTCCTAAATTATACGACTTTAAAGACAATTTGGAAATCCTTTTGGTACCTTTTTTTCAAATTGTTTGAGAAGAGAGAAATCAAATGAGAGTCTATTGAGCCAAGATTGTCTGGACAATTTATAATGTCATTCCTAAGTTTATTGTTTTAAGAACTGATAACAAAATCGGGCAAATTGCACCTGACAGGAGTTCCATGTAAACTTGATTATTCTTTCCATGTAGCGACATAGCAGAAGATTACACAGTGGTTCAGTAAGGAAGAGGAGAAAGTATTCACAAAGTTCATCAAGTAGTCATTCTTCGGTAAAAATTATATACAGAGTGTCTGGGTGAAAGAGCGGCTCAAAGATAATAACATGAATGGGTCGGTTGTGCAGACTAGACAGACTGTTCATGACATGGTTGAAACCTGTAAACTTTAAATTATTTGTACAAAGTAGTTAAAAACGCCTCCTTTAAAATAACTTCTCCCTCTTTTCTCAATTTAGGATTCTATAAGCGGATCATCAAGTGAAAGTGGTAAGTTGTTCTTCAAATTCCTTTATACAGGGTGGCCACTAGTCCTGGAAATTCCTTGAAAGTCCTGGAATTTGATTTAGTCCTGGAAATTTATTTAGGGTTATAGCCATATACATTTTCGCATTTAATATATTTGAGTTCATTTTGCAGAAATCTGTAGGCTCAATATTTCAAATTTTTCTCTTGTCCTGGAAAAGTCTTTGAAATTCTATCTTCAAATTTGAGTGGCCACCCTGTTTATAGGTTTTACAAGTTTCCTTTGTGCTTAAAGGTGGTAAATGCTTTTCTGAGAATAGAAATACCGAATTTTTGGCATTCGCGAAATTAAATCCACGCGAAATGCATTTTTCCTAAACATTATCCCCCAAAAAAATGTCAAACTTCTTTGCTCTCGCGAAAATAAGTCCACCATATCCGGGGGTTCAAACATAAAATATCCGGGAATCAAAGCTCAAAAACTTTATATCGTCCCACCCCCTGTACGAACATAAACTGTGACAATGTGACGATTCGCGAAATTAAATCCACGCGAAACGTAAAAATTTGGTGGTTCGCGAAAATTAATCCACTTATGTACCCCTGTATTTTCAGTACCCTAGCCAAATTTCTGACCGCAGTGGAAAATATTGTATATCCAGTTCAGATTAGTTTTATTTGAACCCCTCAAGTGATAGAGAGAGCAACTTTCAAAAGTCTAACCACCCCCACCCCCCCCCCCCACTGTCGATTTAAATAAGTTACCCACTGGGGTATATAGATATATATTATCCAACTTTCTGTTCCATAGCCACAGATATCGTTTCATAAGTGTTGTTAAAAGATGACATAGAAGATATAGCTTATATATTTATTTCCATGATTTTTGTTTAAGAAGAAGAAGGTTACGAGGCACCGGCTCAAGGGGTACTCCAAACACTCATAAGGTAGGTTGAAATGAATATACATATAGTAGTTTTGAGTGTAATTATATGGTGGATTTCATTTTGATTGCGCGCTTCAATACATATACGGGATATTTATCTGTAATTCCCCGCTGATTTGTAATTCACCTGCATTCCAATGTATTTCACCTGCATATTCCAATGTAATTCCCCGCTTGACGGAGTTTTCGAATATTTTGCATATTTTCGGGTAATTTTGGGCCAAAAAGAATTTCGATTTTTTTTTTTTTTTCAGTTTCGCAAAAAAGTATTTCGATTTTTTTTTTTTTGGAATGCAGGGTAATTACATTGGAATGCAGGTCAATTACAAATCCTGCGGGCAATTACAAATCTAGTGGGCAATTACAGATTAATATCCCGTATATGTATTGGAGCGCGCAAGCATAATGAAATCTATCATATAATTACTAGTACTTTATAGTATTTTATTGCCCGCTGGATTTTTTGTAATTGCCCGCTGGATTTGTAATTGACCTGCATTCAAAAAAAAAAAAAATTCGAAGTATTTTTTGAGAAACTGAAAAATAAAAAATCGGAAATTTTTTTTTGCCCAAATTTTTTTTTTTTTATTCATTTCTCCAATTCATGTAAAAAAACCCAGCTAGTTATACCATATAATTAACCAGTAATGACATGCCTTTTTCGGGTAATTTTGGGTTAATAGGCCCTCGATTAATCCCAAATTACCCTCAAAGCCATATCATTACTAGTACTAATGGTACAGCATGGTTCAGAAAAATACTGTCTGCTGAATTCGTATACAATATACAAAAGAAGTCATAAAACACTGAAGAAAAAAAATAATGAATTTAATGACTGTTCCTTTGAAACGCCATATTTAGAACAGTATTTTTTGTGAACCAGACTGTACGACTTAGACATAAACGAGTTATGTACTACTGTAATCCAGCATGTTACATACATTGTTTTTAGCTATGTTGATTTTACATCAAACTTTTAAAAATATTTTCGCATCAAAATATTTTCTTTTATTCTCGTTACTAGCTACATTGTTACTCCAGTAAAAACATTGGGTAGAATATGGCGTTGACAAAGACATCAAACGTTGTATAGCTTCCCTTCAGACGGTAACGCGACCACCTGACCATCGCCGAGCTATTTGCCCAAACCGAGGCTGTGATTTGCCCAAACCGAGGCTGTGATTTGCCCAAACCGAGGCTGTGATTTTAAGTATACATATTCCGTTAAGATTTATTGTTATTTATTGATATTTATTTGGTTATTTTTTTAACCATGACAAGTGACTATTAAAAAAAGAAGACAAACTGAAAGGTCTGTCATGTAAATTTTGCAAGTCATTATTTTATTTTTTTTATTTTGTTTGTTTCTCAGTAAACAAATAATCCTTCCAAGTTCTTGGAGCAAAGCCAATAGTTCTCTCCTCTGCATGAGAGTTTCTTGGAGCAAAGCCAATAGTTCTCTCCTCTGCATGAGGGTTTCTTGGAGCAAAGCCAATAGTTCTTTCCTCTGCACGAGGTATTTTACAGCTAGAAAGTTCTCTTCTACTGTTTGCTATATACCCGTCAGTATGATAGAATCAGCCCTCACTTATGTCTTTTGGAAGGTTTCCACTCTCTACAATACGTTATATGATTGCCAAATTAACGTCCTGGGGTAAATTACTTTGGTCAAATGCCAATGGTTTACGAAAATATCACATGTTGATACGACCGCGGTTCTGACTCAATGTTTGGGGTTTTAAATCTCTTAAATTTTGTGCAATTCCTTTCCCTGCTGGAAGAATGTACTTAAAAGCTATTGACACGGCACGCAATTCCGGGTGCCGCATGCATAGAAAACCCTCCTCCATATTAACTTTTTTGATCATTTCGATCATCTCATAAAGACGTTTCGTTCCCGGCATAAGTGAAAGCAGCGCTTAGCTCGGAATTGATGCTCTCTGTAACCCATGTTGTTTGAATTTCAACAACTTGCTGAAATATTTCACACAATACAAACGCCTGCAAATGCAACCCCTTTGGTCAGCGGTTTTCTTTCTTCGATCTCATAGTCAATACTGTCGAGCCGTATCTGCTCCATGCCATGTTCGTAATTACCAGCATCGTTCAGTCCGCCCACTAGAAGAAGGGCGTCTTTGTATTTCACGCCCTTCTTTCGATCCGTGCTTTTTGGGTTTCCCATGAATACTAGACTGGATCCCGTTGTTGGTTTAAAAGTATGTTTCACAATGAGCCACATGTCCAAAGCTCTGTTGTATTTTTCAACACAGTCTAAACATCCAGCCTCGTTTCGGCCTCCATACACGAAGAGTTTATCTTCTCCCATTCTCACTGCCGCGTGGTCCATTCTGGGCTTGTTGAGTGGCGCCATGGGTGACCATTGGCCCGAGACGGGATCGAAGAGCTGGCATTGTTCTGTGATTCTTTTACCGGTGTGGCCGGCTATAGTGCATATAGTATCGTCGAATACAACTGCCGCAAAGTTCCTTCGCGCAGTCGGCATGTGCGGCAGCTGTAGCCAACCGTTTATAATGCCGAAGTTAGACTTTTCCATGTAGTTCAATGCTTGGTCTCCTTCACTTCCACCTAAAACGTATACTTGTCCACCCAACTGAACTGCCTGTAACATTCCTATAAAGATAAAAAGATATTCATTTGTAATCGCCAAATTTTATTACCTGTTTTTTTACCTAGGATAGCCTTTTCAATACTTGGTACACTGTTATCAATGTGGGTCCTACCTACGTTGCGAAACATTTGCAACGGATCCTATAGAAATTAACAAGAGAGTATTTCTATCACTGGAAGGTTACGTGTCTATCGTCGTAAACACTCGGCTACACTCGTAAACACTCGGCTATCGTTGTAAACACTCGGCTACAGTTCTATCAAAAGTTCCAGTAAAATTTGTGTTCTTCTGTTACCTTTACAGTTTTTCAGAGGGACTTCGCTACTCCATTTATCTTTGTAGCAATCGTATTTTTCTACACTCCTCAACTCAACATCCTCACAATCTACGCCGCCCAAACAATATAGAACGGCATCTACCAGTACAGCTGCAGGGTGTGAACGCCCGACGTTTAGGGTGCATCGGACCTCCCACAGCTGCTCCTTCGGGTGGTACAAGTTGACTGACCTTTCAACTCCATTTTCACCTTAAAAAAAAAACATCATGTTTAAATAAAGTCTGAATTGGTTATGCCCGTAACCTTTTCCTTGCGACTATTTTACAGGTTTAAGATCATCAGCAAAAACCTTATTGAATCACCCACCCTTAGTCCTGTTGTGGCTATAGTACGTATCGGTCAAAACAATGCTGGGCAAAAGTGACGGATTCTTTGAGACGAAAAACATTTATAAGGTACGGCTTAAATTAAATTACTTTTGCCTCCGACGAAGAATATTCGGTGTTCTTGCTTCCATCTTCTGGACCTATTTAGTGGTGAAACTGTTCTCGTGTTCTTCGATGACATATGGTAGTCTAGTGCCTTATACAAAAACTGTCTCATATCCGCGTCGTCCACTATCATTCTTTCCTTAACTACCTCTTTCATCAAAAATGTTCTATCTAGCATGTGAAAATGCACGTGTTTCAGAAGCTCATTGAGATGTATTTGTCGCTTCGGCTTGTCGAATCGCACCCACCGCGTTACTGCGTTGTACGCGTCCTCTTCGCGTGAAATGTTGAAGTCGTCGTTGTCAACGAGCTTGGAGATCTTTTCGAACGGTAGCTGTAGAAAGTCCGCGCTTTTACTGCACACTTCAAAGTTTTGTAATGCGTATTCGTGAGTTTGTTTGGCTAGTCCGAGGTATGCGAACCTCTCCGCTAGACCTCCGATAGCGTAGACGTTAGTTGCCGTGATGTTGTTCCCTAGAAACTCGACGCATTTCGATTCGATCTTTGCGATACCCAAGAAGTTTGCAGTCGTGAGTATGTCCTCGATAGTGTCGGGGGACAGCGATATAGAACCCGTGTAACAATAATCTATAATTTGCTGAAGCGTCTCATGGGTCGCGTTTTCGATAATAACTTCTCCAGTACGACTCTCGATCATATCTAGTGTGAACATAGCCTTAAAGTAGTCACTGCTCGATGCTAAGATCAAACGGTGTGCATGTATCTCCTTACTCGAACCTTCTTCGAACTCGCCAGTCTTCCCCCGAAGCGTGACGTCACAAAACAGTCGATCTTGCCGTAACTGACGTATGTTCCTTTGCATCTTGTCGTCCATGATCCAACGATGTAACGCGTTCTCTTTCTTTTTCAAAATTACGACACCATGAAGGTATCAAGACTTGAGGCTACATTTTTTTCTATTCTGAATATGTCTTGTTTCAACTTTCAACTAACTTCTCGAAGACTTAAAAAAACGGACACGGCTGAATGAGTATTGTACTGATTTTCAACCAAAAGCCCTCTTTAGGAATTGTGATAAACAAATCAAACCGCGGTTAATATTTCTCACCAAAAAACATACGCAACTATATGAAATACACGAGGGTGTTTTTATACATCACTTCTTATCTCCTGACATGGTATGGTTTGTTTCGTCTGGTTCTGGTGGTGTTGCTTTGATTTGGTTGGAAACGATCTACAATCTCTATGTGGTTATATACCTTCCTTCTTCTTGTACAGTGTGAGTCAGTAAAATATATTTCTGACAATGGAAATGGTAATTAGCTCATAATCCTTATATCCCAGAGCAGTATTTAGCACCGACACGAGACAATATCCATCGACAAACATGTTTTTAAAACCTTAATAGTTCTATAATGATAATGGTTTCTTTCTTTCTTTAAGATCGAGCATAAAGACTTGGTTTTTTCTGACTTACCCTGTACATTATACAGTGTGTCCTGGAAGTGAGCAACACATCTTGAATAGGGAATAGAATAACTACAGTAGGTTGGTCTTAACTATATAGTTGACTTTGTGTTGTTGTAACTACAGCTACCAACCAAAACTTCTTAGAAGCACCAAAGTTCAAAATTATTATTACACAACTTGTTTAATTTAATTTTCATTGAATTGTTTCCCCATCTCTCATGACTTCTTCAGAATGAGGTAAAAATTACAAGTTAAGATAAGAGATAAATTAATAAATGTCAAGTGAATAAAAACGTGCGAAAAAATTAAGTAGCCAATATAGCGATATTCAATAAGGGTTAGTCTACACAAGATGTTAAGAACTATATAGCTAAAGTTACACCATAGTTAAATAATTGTTTATTCAACTTTGGTTTAAGGAGATGTAGGATGCTGCACATCATCTAAAACAGAGCAACAAGAACCAAATTCAAGGTTTCTTTCACTCCTTCATGTGGTATTTCGTCATACGGATTGTGAAGTGTCACAAGGGTATTCAAATTTTAATTTCCACGTGGGAAAACAATAGAAGTTTCTTCAGGGTCCTAGCCGGCATAATCCGTAAAAAGTCTAACATCTTGAAGACAACTTGTTGGCTTTCCAATAATCAAACCTCCTTCTCCCCAATGCCATGTTGGGTCGTGTGAGATGTTATTTAATGCAGTTCGGTAGTTTTTTATGTGTGATCGACATGTGTGGTGTGGGGTAAGGGAAAGAAGGCAATTTTCCTTGGGTTAAATTTGATACTTTTGAACCTCTTTGGCCTTTGGTCTTGAAAAAAAAAATTCTTCGTTTACCAAACATTTTGATAGTTACCAAAAGATCTCTTCAATATTAAACTTGAAAGTAATTTTAAAATAAAAACGACAGTTTTTAATTTAATTTTGTTTCGACTTCATAAGTCATCATCAGAATGTTGAAATAGAGCAACCTACGCTATTTATGTACAATTATGTTTTTAC